>JABJVR010030997.1:0-34816 GCA_025773905.1 Chitala chitala
TATATATATATATATATATATATACACACACACACACACACACACACACACACACACACACACACACACACACACGTACATGGACCAGAAAAGCTGCTGATTAGTTAAGCACAGTCATGACTCCTTGAAATACAGTGTTACATACCTGAGCTGCATCGTTAGTATTTATTCATTAATGCCTGTGCACATCGCACATGCACAAACTCACCGCTTATCCTGAACAGGGTCACGGGTGGCCTGGAGCCCGTCCCAGGCAGCACTGGGCACAAGGTCTGCACAAATAGTAGTGTAATATTACAGGATTACACATCAACATTCCCTGCTTTTTATATTAACAAAAGACCATAGTGGAGACGGACATATAAGAATATACCCGGCCTCTGTCTGGCATGTGCAAACGTGCGTGCCAAGGGCGTAGGTTTGGTGTCAACATTGGTAGGGACCAAATCAGCCCCCAACCCTCTTAGCATGAAAAAGTTCACAGACCGCTAAAAATATTAGTAGGGACATGTCTCTGTTGTCCATATGCCATTGGTACGCATGTTCAATACTGAGGCTCATGACAACGTAAGTGTTCGGAAGTACTTGGTACTTGGATGGAGAAGACAACAGAAAAGAAGAATGCAGGAGAACAAATGAAGAAGCAGCACTTTCTAACACTAAAGAGGCACATGTGTTTACAGCAGATCACTCCTAGTAAGCATGCTGGAGAATAGAAGCTGATTTCATAGAGGTTGACCACCATGGTCTGTGTGAGTGTTTTACAGAGCCTAACAGCAGTAGGGTTGGACGCCCCGACCTCGTTAGGAAACGCTCATTACAGAGAGCTCCCCTGCCTAGCATTTTGTTCGCTTGGCCTCTGCTGAGGTTCACAACAGAAGCTACAACTGTGGTACTTGTGCTTACAACCAGACACATGGAAAAAAAAACCACCATCAGAACTGAAGCAAACCTCAGGAGCAGAATCCACATGGGATCATTTTAGGTAACTAGTGGTTAACAGCACACTTTAAACATCACTCCGACAACTGCAGCCGTTTTCAGGCCATCTTCTTTAAACCAAAAATGTACAGTATTACCCAGTTACTTAGTTGACTGTGCTCAGTTCATTATCTTTGCTGAAGGGTTTAATATTTTAAATGCATTTCTAGATGGCATACATATAAAAATACGTTTCATGTTTTCATAATCAATCTATCGATTCTTTGAAACATAACCCATAACAGATCTTCTACATGACTTCAAATTCATACTCATGAGATTGTGCCTTCCATCCTGTTATATGGAAATGGTGTTTTTAATGACACTGAAAAGGACAGACATTACAAGTACAGTGTGTGCTCTGTCAAAGGGCCCACTCTATTCATTCAGCTGAGAGTGTATATCTCTCTAATGGGCGAAAGCTTTTGCCTTAGACCAGGGAAACAAACACTCGCCTTTTCAAGTGTCTAGTTTAATGGCTCACCTACACATGCAGTGTTAGTTCATGTTTGCCTGTAGTCCTAAGTAATTCCATTCGCTCACAGACAGACGTCAGACCAATGGACAAACAAGACTGTGCAATCAAGCTCCTGTAGAAATCTGCACGTGCAGACATTCTAGAACGCTGCAGATCCACGTGACCGTGTTAGAAAAAGTCTTTCACAGGGTTAAGTAATTGTTGGCGTAATGAATTCTTGATCACAAAATTAGGGATTTCAGTGAAATGACAATAAAACATGCTCTGTAAACAAATAAACTGCGATATAATTATTACTTTTCATGTCCCCGTTCAGGACAAATTGATGGGAACTGAAAAAAAAATATCAATCAATCAATCAAGAACAAGTAGTTATAATCAAACCGGATCTTAAGACATTAATGTTTTACAAACAAAGATTGTTTGAGCAATATGAGAGGGAATAATTTTATTGCCACTGCAATTCCACACCTTCGAAATGACTTTGAACGTTCTGATGATCAACGTGTTCTTACCTAAACAACATATTTTTCTGTAATTGACTGAATATCGCGTCAGGTTGTCCGTGTCACCGTGGCAACCTTTTAACATGTTTCCAGTACAAACTTGGCACGAAGACATTACCTTCTACAGGAGATTGTCCAAACATGAAACATGGAGAGTACTTTGTCCGCCGTGTTTCCATTAAACACAGCCGTGTTCCTTTCCCCTGTGGTCTGCTTCAGTGTTGTCCTGGATGGTCCCCACCACCTACTGAGGCTGAAGGTTACGTGAGGAAGCTCTCTCAATGTTCAGCTCTCCCAGAGCAGCATAGAGAGGAGGGGGAACCTGTCAGAAAAAAATTGCTTTCTTTAGCCTTATCAACGTGTTTGTAGAATGCAGTTCACCTTGCAAACCTGGCAATACGTAATGAAATTGGAGGGCCAACTCAATATCCCCTCTAGCACTGATAAGCAGAAGAAACTGTGGATAGGCTAATTTGGGTCAGGTACTGGAGAGAATTGGGGAAAGATTGGGAAGTCGCCTACCGTGAGCACTATGAAAGAAGCCTTGAAGACCCTCATTAGTACCATCCTCTTGTCTCAAAGCTGCATTGGAACACTTAACGATGTGGTGGGTCATCGCTAATTTTATTCCACAGAGGAAGCAAAACACTCTGGTATAACTCAATTAGCAGGGTGATGCTATCAGCCCTGCCAACTGCTCCCAGAGCTGAGCTAAAATCAAAACCATTTTTTAAGACAAAACACCCCATTCTTATGGCTACAACATTATAATACATCACATGCAACTCAGAAACAGTGGGGAAATACTGTCATTTGTTGGCAGTCTTATGTTGAATTCTGTAATAAGAGAGAGAGCCTATTGGACTAAGGTGTTAAGAGGGAGCTTAGTCAAAGATCAATGTCACGGAATGCATGTAACATTAAGTAGGTCACAAGGCAAAACACGTCCAGTCAATCAACCTATAAACCAATCAATCAACCAACCAATCAGAAAAGACAAAAATGTTAAAGAGCCCTACAAGATCTAACTCTAATTAAAAGTGCCGTATTCACTCACTGATATGAAAACAGTGGAGAAATCAAATCCGACAAAGGCGTACAGGAAGACAGAAATATCTGACCACCAGCATGTCACTTTTAATAAAAACCAGAGCAGAGCATTTGTGTTTTAGGATTTATAAATATGTAAAAATGCAGACCTCTTCAGATTCAATTACAGAGCTGCAGCTACGCCGGAGCTGTGGTGAGGACGTAACGCTCCGAGTAACAGAAACGGTCTGCATACTCAACCAAACCTGCAATCAAACAGCAGAGCATGCTGCTAAATTACCATACTGTCAACCCCATCAAACTTTAACATAAAAAGCCCTTGATAAAGATGTAATCAAACAGACTCTGATGTGCATGGATAACATGAATGATTTAATATGCAGAAGGCCAAAATACAGCTTGTCATTTATAAAAACTTCTGTCTGGTGCTGGCATAAGCATTTACGGAGCTGCTAGTTCATTCTTCAAAGCTTACATATGGGGAATGCTGGATACCGTTTTGCATTTAGAAAAATGGCTTATGTAATACATTAATTTGCCATCTTATTAAGAACATAAATATAGTAAAAACAGACACCCAGAGTAAACAAGTATCAAACAACTGGAGTTGCTTTGTATATAACAGAAAGATAAAAACCTGAAATATAACAATTTTAGACATCATGTTTTGCAAAACCCCATATACCACTAACCACTATCTTGGTAATATCTACTCACTCTCATGTATAAGCACAATTGAGTCGATATCAGTTCAGCAGAGGAAGGCCACGAGAGCTTTTCTCTCCACCTAATCCATCCATCCGTCAGCATGGAGACCAGAATTGGGACCAGCTCCTTAAATGTCACACCGCATCAGTTGTAACTGCGTAACAAATGACAGGGTAGTGTGCTGACCCTGCCGACAGGGCCGCTCTGACCACAGCGGGGAACACAGCAGTCCACCGCATGATTAAGTTTGCCACGAGCAGTCGCCCGGCGGACAGATTAGCAAACGCTTATTATTCCCTGAATGTTGTGCCCGTGGTTACAGTGGTGGAGGGAGGGGTCACGAAACACTTCAGGCCACATCTGCCACTTTGTCAAGATTCGCTAAGACAATAATGGACTGTCATTTGGAGGGCAGCAAGCAGTATATTGTAAACAACAAGTTGCTAATTCTAGTTCACTGTGAGCCCTTAAAGTAATCTGTACAATTTGAGCATGAAATGATCTAAAAATCTCTATTCTAACAATGGGAAAACAGTAGAAGCTGCTTTAGATAAAAATCTAGGTTGACAAAAACACACTAATGATTATATAGTGTTGACTCCCGTCACACGTTTCCCTGGCCGCAATTGGCTGCTCTGAGATCATTTCTTGCAAATCATCGACCCGCCATAACCAATCATTGTTTCCTCTATTCATTCTATATATCAATACACAGCCAGAGTCAATCCCTCCCCGTCCAACCCATTTTTAAACAACCCGAAATAACAAGTAGTGTAAATCTCTTCCAAGGATCCGATTACAGAAGCAACTCGTTATTCAGCCATTCTCGGGGTCTATTTTCACCTCCCACCTGAGCAGGATTTCCTTTCTTTCTTCTACCTTCAGCTCGATAATGCTTTTCAAAGATATGCTAATCCCCATAATATGAGGGCTAATTGTAGCTCATTTAGTTTGGTCACAGGCTTAGTTATGTACCTAATTCAGCATTATTAGCTGTATAATAAGTATTATTGTCTTTGCCCACAGTTGCCTTTTTATTCAATTTTGTGTCACATAAATAAATGCACACATGTGCACAAACAGCACTGATCTACCTCCTGCCTCCACAAGGACAAATACACACACTTAGATCAGCAGGGCTTAGTGTACTGCAGTAAATAAGAGTCATAGCCAAGGACTCGAGGTTTTGTGGTCCTTATTTTCAGTTTGAGATACTGTTCCTCTTGAGTTCTTTGTCTTTTTGTATGCTTTCTCTAAAGGGAACGAGACCCACTTCAATTAGCTCTCTATGGGGTGGGGTGTGGGACGGGGGGTGTGGGGGTTGGTGAGGCAAATCCTGGAGAGCCACACCTGGGCAACTGCTTGGCACCTTATTCCAAATGCTGCTCATAAGAGCTAGATGATTAACCACATGCTCAGTTCCCAGGCGGAGGGAGATATTGTATGGGCACAGATTTGGTCCTTCTTTGATTGTCAAAATACAGTTCGCATTGTTACGGCTCTGAATTTCCATATCCTTCAATTAGATATCCAGCTGAGAATGCATTCTTGCAAAATTGCTTTTCTGTTATAATTTTATCCATAGTAAATCTGCTTTAGGAGGATATAAAATTAGCAACAGAAACAGAATCGTTTTGACATAAACGAACAATACCACCTGTATGCTGTTTAAAAATCTGTCAGCAATGGAATTGGTATTTGTGCCTCTGACTGTACAGTGAAAAAAAGGACTTGGCATTGTTGAAGCGATTAAGAGTTTGGTGGAAAAAAAAACTGGTGTCTTTGGATCACCTGATTTTTTTTTCTTTCTTTGCCATGTGTAATACATAAAGTTACTAAAGCATGGCATCTCTTGTCAGCTGCAGCTGAAGGAGGAAGGTTTGGTGACCCAGAGTTCCTTTGGTCTGTCAGACCCTGCAAACTGATGACACCCAACTTGCCCTCGACAGTCTTTAGGCCACATTTAGCATTCAGTTTCCCATGATGACAGCTGTCAATGTATATCTGAAATGCCTAGTCTTTCTATGAACATTTACTGTGGCGTTTTCGCATTTTGGTTTCGAGTTACAATCCCCTCAACCTGTTTCTTCACAAGGAAGCTGCCCACAGCCCCCAGAGAAGGACTCAAGGCAGACTATTATGTGCATGTGTACAAGATATGACATGTATGATATGACATGTCCTGCAGCCTGCTTATCCTCAACAGAGCTGAACATGTCAAATAGACAGATGGAGATTTCAGATCAGTGTGTCTTAAAATTTCTTCTGAGCATTACCATGCGCCTTGTTTTTGTCCCAGCTGGGTTTCTTTACAAACCAAGGGGCCCTTCAGAGTGGAACTTTGAGGAAGACACAGTGTAAATCACTGGGAAAAGGAAATATTTAACCTGTCATATGTCTGAGTGCCTTCTACCCATGAAAACACCTGTAAATGAGTGGAGACTGATTTTGGTAATGACAGAGCAGACAGCAGAGGGCAAACCCAACTGGCCTGATGATGTCATGACAGACAGAACTTCAAGTTATACACATTGCTTGCTACCCATTATAACTAATAAATCAGCCCATGAGTTTAAACATGAGCAACGGTCAGCAATCCTGCTACTGACTGTCAAATAACATGGGAATGATGTAAACTCGAAAGCCAAAAGAATTATTCCAGTGATGTAACCAGTAAGCTTTAGCAGACTTAATTGTGCAATTCAGTTGGCAACATACTGCTTTTAGTTCAGGAAAAAAAAACCTCACAAAAAACCTATAGTCCTCCTTATTTAGGAGACCTGCTTAAAGATGTGCAAATGCAAGGTTAAAAATGACTAGTTTGGGTTACAATTGCTTATTGCGAGTTATTATTCTGGTTGTCGTTGACGCCACTCAATTTCACAGATTCAACCAGGAGATAAGCAGATGCCTTTTCTGCTGTGACTATAGGAGCACCTTATAATCACATGCTTTAATGCAAACAGAAACTCAATCTCCTGCTATGCAAAACATTTTTTTTAAAGTATACTAAAACAGTTTAGATAAAAATCCACCTGCTTATATTTTTAAAAACTGTGGCATTCTTGAAAGACTGTACTCTTTTGTTTATCAGTAAACAAGAGAAAAACAGCCTAAAACAGAAAATGTATAATGCCATTGTTTGTTTTCCCTCCCTTTGTTAGACTTACTGCAAAAACCTAACGAGAAATTGTTATGGTAATGTCAGGGTATAAGTTTATTTTTTTGTTTGTAGTACAAATAGATAAGAATAAGAGACCCTCTAATCATTGAAGAATTACAAGTTCTTTATACAAAGCAGATGTGGGAGATGAACACTGGAATGCTGTTTGTTTGAGCCCATTTCATTTCTGTGGCGCTATGGCGATTCTGATCTGTTGCCACCTATTCCACTTTTAAAGGAAGAATGGCAGTAAAAACCTCTTTTTCTTCATTTACACATTATACTGTGTCAGAAGCAGCACCCCCAACAATGCTGAAAGATGACAGAAACACCCACAAGAGAACGGTCCACTAATTAAGCCCAGCCTGCAGGTTACCAGTTGGTTTAATCTATTTGATCAAATACTATCAATAAATGAAAGTACATTTAAATATGACAAGCGAGACTGATTGCTTATGGTCACACTCACTCAAATTAAACAAATACACTTCACCCTCCAGAAATGATTAAATTAGATATTTAACAAATCTTAATGCAAGAACTTTGGTGTGTGCAGTTTCTTAGAGCAAAATAGTCCTTTTGTAACATACAATTGAACGCTAAAGAGCTACGCATTTAAAACCTACATTAGAAGCTGGCTGAAAGGCATATGAGAAAAAGCAGCGATTACTTCCCTCACGTGCTTGTTTAGACTACTGAATGTAACAAATGAGTTTGCCACACCTGTGTCACATGACCTCAGTCTGCTTTCCTACACCTGGGATGGGCTTCCGTGTGCTCCAAAGCACATCTTTTCCTCTTTTTCTCCTTTTATTACCATACCTCTATCAACACAGTCACTTCATTCACACAGACAATCTGTGACTGTTCTGTTAGCTGTGTAACTGGGCAAGTTGTAGGACCACTGAAGACATAGTAATGAAACAGACTTTGACAGTCATAATACTATGTAGGAGTTACAAAATCAATTAGGAGATCATAAACAAAAAAAACTGAAGAAACACTGACCGAAGAAACATTAAGGAAAATTGAGGTGTGCTGCAAAAGAGAGAAAAAGAAAAAAATATATTTTTTTCTTTTTTTGCTAATGGGTCCAGTTAGCAGTGCTTGAAGCCAATTGTCCCAAATCCACAGAAAGAGAAACATTATTCAAGTTTCTTTCAGACCAGGGATAGAAACACAGTAATTAACGTGGGCTCCGGGCAGAACCCTGGCCTCCCTCCCTACAGCTCAGAACCCCCATCTCTGCCTTCATTGTCTTGGTTTGTGTAAAAAAAGCCTTCCTAATGAAGTAGGAGGAGGTCCTGGCTAATGGCCTCAAATAAGTTCCTCTCTGGGACATTGTTGCTGGATAATGGTGGTACGAGTCCCAGCTGTTAGACTGGTGGGTGCCATATTGTGCATGACCTATATAGAGCTGCCTGTGAACTCTGCTAAATGCTAATCTGCCCCAGAAATGCTGCTTATTGTTCAAAGAGTAAATTAAACGAATCAGTATTTAGGCCTGCCATTGAACTGACAAGTTGCAGAAGGGATTGAAGACCTGGGGTTGAGTCTGTTCTTTCAGCCGTTGCATCTCTCAAAGGCGAAAAGGTGAGAACAGAAATGCAAGTATTTTTTTTGTCTTCTGTTGTTTTATGGTGATGTGATTTTCTAGGCAGCTCTTTCTGCTCCCCCCCCCCCACAATACCTCAGCTCCTGAGGAATCCACATGCCAGTCTAGTAAAGGAAAGGAAGGTTCCTGATTGGGTGTGGGGAAGGTGGAGGGGGGGCTGGCCACATAGAAGGAGGCAGTGGCTGGTGCAGGAGAGGTGCAGGTGTGTGGGTATCATGGAGAAGCTACCTTCAGAAGAAATCTCTCTGGCAGTGCCCTGAAGCCAATTTGTGTGAAATTCTGCATGCATAGCACATCTACTAGTCATTTTTATACTGCTAGCACTTACTTCTTTCTGCTGTCTTGAATGGTGGACCCTTTAACACAGGGATGCCAGGTAAGGAACCTGAACAGAATATTTGTAATGTTAAGGTTTTTATGATGCACAGCTGCACATGGTCTCTTGTTGTGCTGAAGTGTTTCACGTTACTCATTTCTGGAGATCTCAGTAGCTTTCCAGATGCCAGAGGAGCCTAACTGAGGACACTGTTGCCAGTGTTCAAGTGGAAAATAGCGTCTTCGTTTTTCTTTTTTTTACGATAAAACTTTTTCTCTCCATGGGCTATATTGCTGTCTGTGTCTCAAGCATGCCCCTTCCTCGATTCCTGAGCCCAGTAACTACAGCTCTCCCCACTGCAGGCTGCATGTCGTCACCCGTTCCCATCAAGCCCTCCCACGCGGGTGACCGCATTACGGCGGTGTTTGAGGCCGGGAGGGCTTTCATCCGCCCGCCGCCTCTCGGCTCTCTCCTCTCCAGCACAAAAGGCCCGCTGCTTCTGCTGGTCTGTTTTTGATGAGGAGTGTGATGCTTAGGTTGCCATGGAGATCCTCCTTGAAGCTTGTTTTGCCATCCACAGAAACAAGGTGTGCACACAGAGTGGAAGTTATGGAGAAGCACTCCTGCAATTAAGGTTTTTATTTTTTTGTAACGTGCGCGTATTTTTGTCTTTAACTAACAAACCGAAAGTTATCATAATCATCCATCCATCCATCCATTATCTTAACCGCTTTTTCCTGGTGAGGGTCGCAGGTTATCATAATCAAACTAATTTAATTATATTTTTCTCTTTCCCTGGTTAAATTTCTGCAAAAACTAAGAAACCACCAAGGTTTTTCATAAAAGCTGAGCAAACTGAAGACTCCTTACACTCATCAACCAAGGGTAAAAACAAATCATTGTAAAACCTGTTGAAAATGCATGATAACACATGTTCAAATACAACTGTTAAAGTCCCTTTAAAAAATCTAACAACACCTATAGTGTCGTAATTTTAAAGCCGAACTCAAAAATGCAGTTTATTTGAAGTAACAACATATGTGTTTGGAAAACGTACATTAATGTCTTCAGTGCCACGAGAGCTTAATAGAATATGAGAATAAATATAAAGTTTATCGTAACAACTAAAGAATAACAATAATAATTGTGGAAGAAAAAATATAGCTGATTTTATTTTCTCCTGCACTCCTCTGCTCCCGGCGTATTGTACTCCAGACTCAGTTACTCAGGTGCCACCTGATGCTGAAGAGCTCTTGTAAGAGGCACACAAGCACGACCCGGAGAGCTGAGGATGCAGGAGATGGATAAACAAACAAACAAAAAGGCCCGCACCGCGAGTGCACCGCCGTTGCGGCCGCTCCGCGCCGAAGCGGACAAGGCGGCCTCCATTCAGCGCTAATGATCCCAGCTTTCAGAGGCACAGCAATCTTTATGGGTCCCCGGACTGGCAAATGAGATTCCCTTCTCCCGGGCGAAATCCAATTACGATGGGACAATAGCGCTCGCCCCTAAAAGCTTTGATACATATCAGGGGCCTGCACTTCCAGCGAATGCCCAAGAGCCCACCCCTATACCCCCCCCAAGCTCCACCTGGCCCGGAGCCTTGGCGACATTCAGCTGGCTGGATTGCATCCTGGCCAAACAAGTTCATCATGTGAAGTGTGTGCAAGAACAGGAGGGCATGTGTGTCTACAGGGGCACCTATACACAGCCACACTGGAAACACAGCCTTAGTAAGGGTGAGTGATGCTGTTCTACGAGAAGCAATATAGTGCACCGGTCAGTCCTCTGTATGTATTAAAAAGCGGGTATGTGCTTCTGAGACTATGCATATATTCGTGTGTGTTATTTTTTTATGACAGAAGATTATGTCAGAGAATTACCAGAACACATGTTTTGAGCTGAAACAGAAAAAACTGATTAACTACTATTAAACTGATCACGCTGAAGGCAATTAGCCAATACGTTCTGACTGGTCTTTACGAGAGCCTATAACGATAATTAACAAAACAGTGCCTTAATACCAAGACCCTCTGCGCCCTCTAGTGGTACAAACCGCTAGCATTTTCATAAAGTGCGTAAACACTGGACGCTACATACTTAAGTACAGGCGCAGGAACAAGTATAAGTTATCTCGCATTGAAGGAATTGATTTAAAAAAGAAACCAGCCTGTAAGTAATCGCTCAGAATCATGACACAATTTTGAATAATTGTATTGAGTTAGCCAAGTACTCACAGAACTCCAAGCAGGGAAACACATAGAAACAAAGGTTTTGTGCAGATTTTCAAAATATTTCAAGAAACTTTCCAATATTATACATTGTATAGCCACCAATCTGCAATTGCTCTTACTTTTTCCACTGTAACAATGTTATTACCTGTGAATGTTTCAATTTTTTGTGTTGACACTGATAAACCAACTATGAGTGTTCTGGAGCCACAATATCGAAGAAGATGATTTATGAAAATATATTAAATTGAATGGAAATACTGCAGGCACCACGGTGACGTAGTGGTTAGTGCCGTTGCCTCACATCTCCGGGCCCAGGTCTGGATTCCTACCTTGGGTCTGTGTGCATGGAGTGTGCATGTTCTCCCTGTGCTTGGTGGGTTTTCTCTGGGTTCCTCTTGCAGTCCAAAGACATGCCGGCTAGGTTGATTAGCGCTTGCAAATTGCCTGTAGTGTGCGTGTGCCCTGTGGTGGATTGGTGCCCTGCTCAGGGTGTCCCCTGCCCTGCACCCTGTGTCTCCTGAGATGGGCTCCAGGCTTCCCATGACCCTGAATTGGATAAGGCAGTATAGCAAATCGATGGATGAATGGAAATACTGTAAGCTAAATTGGTGCGAGTCAGTTGTACAGCAACATGAGAAGCTGTTGCACCATCTAGTGGTGAGATGTGAAATAAGGCATATTCAAAGAGGTATTTTCTTTTCAAATGACATCCATCCATCCATCCTTCACAGAGGCTGTGCCTGGCAGCCTGGGGTGTAAGGCACGAGACAGCCTGGAGGGGGCTCCAAACCCATCACTCAAAATATTATATATAATATACATTATAATGTATATTATAATGTATATATAATATACATTATAATATTATATTACATTACAATAAGTCATTGTTCACACGTTCAACATATTTTCAGTTTTCTGGGAACAAACAAAAGGTTTGTGAAAACGAAAGGGCAGCACTTAATATGTACAAAACATTACATAGGACATTCAGACTACATTGTAATGCCAATTTTAAACTGCAAAAAAATCAGTTATGAATTTTGTTATACACTTTTATACTTAAACTGAGCTATTGATAAATGGGTGTTTTACACTGTCAAATACTACTTACAATAATTTAAACTGTATGTCCATTTTATATTATTTTTGCAGATTATTGTATATAAATGCTTTAAGTCACAGACAAAGAACAATAAATAGTGTGTGACCTGGTCCTCTCTTCAACTTTTCATACCCTGACTCACACTTCACAGCTCATAAACGCCAAGTGTACTGGGAATCTAGTTTGGAAAACCTTGGTCTACAATATAAAATGTGAAGACCAATTACAGTACATTTTCATTTTTTTTCTCGTCTCAACGCCCCAATTTTAGTGCGGACTTCTCATAATATACCATAGTCAATGAGCATTTAGCTGTGAAATCTATCATAATATATATAAGTGACAAACATTTATGCTAAGTGCATCGACATGTTCAGTTTGACAATATTATCACAAAACACATTAAGTATGTTTGTAATAATTTAGTGACTGAACTTTATGGCAGTTTAGAGCTGTGTGTATTATTAATGAACGCATCAGTGTAAACAGAAACCACACAAACCTTTAAAGTACTTGGTTCTTTCACGGTGTCCCTCCTAATTAGCAGCTTCTTAATAACCCTGCAGCTGAAGTTGAAATATGACCCGACTTCAAGGAAACACATAATGCAATTAGTCGCGAGACAGCGTCCATTCCAGGCCGCAGATTAAAAACGATGCGCAAAACATCGTCATTAGTTCACATCTAATTAAACAGTTCTTTGATAAACATCTCAGCTTTTACACCACGGCTAACTGACAAAAGTATCGCACACCCACTGTCCCTAGGAAAAAAATAAATAAAACAGGTAAATGAAATGAACATCTAAAACAAACGAAGCCCCAAAGACATTGACCCTGATGAGTCGGGCTGTCCTTCACATTAGCTTTGGTTTGATGAGATCCCAAGTCTCATTTATCATCGAAAGTAACAGGAAAGTTAACACTTTTTTTTTTTAATCAGGAACCAGCCAAGGCAAAAAGGAAACCTCTGGTGTCCGATAAAACTGACTTCTCGAGTTCAATTCTCATTACGATTTGTGGAATTCTTGGTGTAATTCCATCCCTTTCCAATGGATGGCAACACCTGTCTATTTCAGAATTCAAACAGTTTCAACGGAAACTATAAAAACATATTAGCAATCCTAAGAATAAAGTAGTTTCCCTTTATTAAATCAAAAGATTTAACTCAAATATTTTTATGTTCTGCGATTAGAATATTTAATTTTATATACATGTAATGTTGGCTACAGTGAATAGTATCACGTGTACGTATTTCAATCCATACGTTAAAGTTAATTGCATATCGTTCATCAATGCACTCAAAATGAGCACATTAATCACCTCAAAAGCGAACTGTAGAATGAGTTTAAAATCAACTGAATAAATCTGAACTATTTCCCACAGTTGCACTTTGAGTCGAATAAGGATTTTAAGAATGGAAATAGAATCGGTAAAAAAAAAAAAAAAAAACGTAGATATTCTGTATATACGACAATGCTTTTTACATTTTTGAGGAGGGGGGGAAAGTTCCGTTATGAAAAAATACCTTATAGCAGAATTTTTTATCCGCTTTATAAAGCTTTGCATCATCAAGTAATTTATAATTAAAGCTACAATTACGTTAAAGAACCATAGCTTTTCAACTCATTATATTCCTGATACATCTTGAAAAATCCCTTTATCGCCTGTCACTGCTCTTACGAAAACACGTGTCGAAATGATTGTCTCAGGCTTGTTATATTAGGAGCACCAGTTGAGTACCAGATCTGTATTGACAAATCAGATTTCATTGTTGTGGTGTATTGAATCAAACTGGGATTACTAAATTGCTGTTTTAAAAACTACATCACAGCCCTGAAATCGAACTAGAAAGGCAAAAGCAGCTTACTATGTTGTCTACATGCACAATAAGTAACAAATTGGCAGGTCTTTCACCTGAGTGATTTTACAAGAACATTCAAAACTTGCTTAACGCGGAGTTTAAGTATCATTGAGTACATAATAGTAACGAAGGAAAGCATTTCTTCATCAGACTGGAGTACGATAAAGTTCCGTTATGTCTGAGCTACGAACCCATTTCTCTACACGGGGAGCCCCCGTTTTCGGTCGAATCTCAAGAGAGGACACGTGACACGAAACGGTGGAGGGAAGGGAGGGAGAAAGGAATGAGTAAGAGAGAGAAAAGGAGAGAGTGCTGAACTGCCCTCGAGGAGAGCATCACTTACCGGAGACCACAGCATCAGGACCGAAGCAGCCAGCAGTATAAAACGTGCGCGCATTCCTTGCAATATATCCGGTAGACCAAAGAACGCATTTTCAAATCTACCGCACTTTCACTTACTTGACAATAAAATAACATTTTAAAAAGTTTCACCGAATAGGCTTGCGGTTCCTCGACTCAAGTCGAGGTTAACTTTTGGGTCTGTGACCCTACTTCAAACGTTTCCCTTTCAAGGATATGGTCATAACTCCGGCCTCAAAGTGGAGCCACGAGTGTCTCGGATCAGCGCGCTCCTTCAGGGGCTAGGAGGCGCGCCCGGTACCTCTCGATTTTTGCCCGGTTTCGGGTCCGAGTCCGATTCGACTGCCTCGGGTCGCCGAGCCAGGAGAACTGCCTCTACTCGGAACAGGATGCCGGTGATGAGAGGTCTACTCGCCCCACAAAACACCTTCCTTGACACTATAGCCACCCGTTTCGATGGCACTCGTAAGTAACCATTTAATATGTCAATTTAAAGATAATTCAGAATTCACACAATTAAATGAATAGGCGTTTGGAAAAACGCACACAACCTTATATTCTCTTGTTATAAAGCTGAATTTTGCATCTTAACTGCTATTATGGCACTACATTATCTGAGATTCATGATAACCATGTTTTTTAGTGAATGTTTCATGTAAACCTTGTTTTACCTCTGCGGCAACATGTTGTGATAGACCTAACTGTATGAATGTGTAGTATTTTTTATTGTATTCTTTTGATAAAAATTGCTTTTTGATTTATCCTGGGTTTTATATTTTTTAAATTAGGAGAAAAGTTATGGTTGCTTGATGTCTGTCTGCTTATTTGTTGTTTTTTTATGTACATCTGCTTTCTGAAAAGTCTATATACAAAATATTGACAGTGTTGATATAATTATATTTAATGGGTGTATACGGGTGTTTACAATGACCTGCCTGGTGGAAAATGGTGTAAGCCAATGGAAATAACGTACAGTTGTTTTGAATAACGACTTATTATTAACTCCCTCTTATTTAATTATTCACTTCGATGGCGTAGGGTTGGTTGGAGCCAGTTCAACCTAAAACCAAAATCGGACGTACTTCTTGCGGGCCCCTTAAATATGTAACTGCACAGATTTAAGCTTAATGTTAGAGTCTGACTCAATGTTCAATGCACTGACAAATCCTAGGATTTCAACAATGAAATGTCAAACTGCCAATGTATCTTTTACTCTTTATAATCACCTGTGATTGACAGCTGGCCACTTAAATATCTTAAAGTGTTCCTCACGAACGGTTTGTTATATATAAGGGTGTCCTCTAGAGAACTTAGTGTTATACACGTGCAAACATTCCGCTCTTGCGCTCATGCGTGGGTGGACGTGCTGTGGTGTTTGTCTTTTTTAGCATACTATTTCGATTCATTACTACGCATTCGATTTCGAAGACGCGCGATTGTCTCATTAAACATGTGTGTGCATTCCCTTCATGGGGTTTAGACACTTGGAGGCGTATTCTGTAATGTCTATACCTTACTATATATAGGACCAATAGCATGGCCAGTATTCGCACAGAAGCCGTTGGCATTTTCATGGACTGGGAACTGCTAATTGTATGCAAAATAGCCTGAAATCAAAGAGCACGCAATAACAGTTTGGTTTTTATCTGTAGAAACACATACAATAATAATTTAGGATTGTCAATATAGTGCTTCGCATTTTCCAGACCAAATTAACGTCGTGCATTTTTTTAAAGCATCTTAACTGTTATATAATTACGCACTGAATATATTACAAACAAAACACTCGACTACAGGTGAAATATCTACAGCAAGCTTAAGAACTGTTGGCAAACTTTCATTAATGTTAATTTTTCAATAGAAAATAGAGCTCTTTTTTTTCCTGCAACAAAATTAACTTCAAAAATTATTGGCACCCATACGAATGTCTAAAAATAGTCAGTGTTGTGATGCAAAATACTGCCCTTTTTATTTGCTGTTGGTCTCTAGTAAATGTATTGCTGCCTTTCATCACTTCTAGTTTTCCTCAGCTGGAACATGTGGTTGCATGAATGTCACCTTTATCATTCATTGTCATAGGAATAAACTAAAGATTTATCCAAAGAAAAAAAGAGGTTATTGACCTGCACATAAATATATTTATTTTCTACTGTTTGCAGTGTGCATATTTGTTGTAGCATATATATGCACACTGTAAAAACTACCTATAAGTACAGTAGTCATGGTAATATTCAAAATATTCCAGACGCTGGAAACATTGGGAGCTTTCCAAGAAGAATTGAGTTCTTACACCCCAAGGAGCATGCATGCGTAGATCAATTTAATTGCATCTAGTTACACATGAGCAATAAATCAGTATCTGATCTGAATCTGAAGAAGAGGACATGTGTTTTACCTGAGGTGAGGAAGATGGTGAGGTCATCAAAGACGAATTCAGTGTGCTCAGTTTAACAACAAGATTGTTTAATGGACATTTGCGAAAATCAAGTATCAAAATCAGTCATTAGATTTATCCCTCACATCAACAACCTCTTTGGAAGGGTTGCACATAAGCAGCAACGCAGGCGATTTTAGTTATTTGTTATGGACAGATGAATCTGGGACTGGACTTTATGGGCATATGTATGTTTAGTTTGGTCTGGTTTGGTTTGGTTTGGTTTGGTCTAATAAAAATTATAATACAAAATCACAAAGGGGACCATATATAAGGAAAACCACTGTGGAAATATGCTGTGGTTTTGGGCTATTTTGCTGTGAATGGGCCTTTGGGCTTTTTTAAGATCAATGGCGTAATGAATTCTGCTAAGTACCAGAATGTTGTAGCTTTGGTTCTCATCTGTCAAGAACTTGGGATTTGGCCAGAAATGTAGGAGTGCTTATAAATGTTTGTTTAAAAAAAATATTACAAGCGTTTTGTGCTTGACACATTGACGTGTTAAATGTATATGGCTTTTTGATATGTTTGAGCCCATGATGTCACTTACACGGGTTTATTTTATACAGCTTCATTTTGTGAATATTGGCAACAATATGCAATATAGGCCTGCTGTATATTGTAATACTTAAAACATGTTATGTGTCTGAAAATATGGTTGAGACAATATTGCTGTACTATTGTAACACTGATAACCCATGAAGTATTTTTAAGTGTGTGTGTGTGTGTGTGTGTGTGTGTGTTTTAACTATGCAAGATAATACATCTAAATCTTGTTCTGAAACATGCTTATCTGCTTGTGCTACAATCTCTTTTATTAAAGTATAATTACTTCCTGTAGTGTTTTGAATGTCTCTATGGAGAGCGACAGCAGAATAAATGTCTATGGTTGAGTTTCATTTACACGGGCCCACTTGTGGCCGATTTGTATTGTATGCAAGTACAGTAGGAAGGAAACCTTTGTTATTCAGTATTATTATTATTTTATTAAATAAATATATAGTATTGCTTATTTCCTCTCCATGAATTGCCACCTTATCATGTTGGAGGGGTTTGTGTGCCCCACTGATCCTAGGAGCTATAGTGTCAGGGCCACATAGCTCTTGGCAGGGACTTGGTAAACATATCTTAAGTGTAGGTTCAGATTAAGAGTGATTCATAGATCCTTATTAAAAAAAAAAAAAAAAAAAAACTTAGGACCCAGTTACCTTACCTGGAATAGGGAAACTGAGGCCCCAGCCTGGAGCCAGGCCTGGGGAGGAGTTCTTAAGTGAGTGCCTGGTGGTTGGGACCTTACCCATGGCACCTGGCCAGGCACAACCTGAACCAGCTTCATTGGACTGTTTTCTTGTCGGCCAATCACCTGCAATAGGTGTAGTAAGGGTCCAGTGCATTGTGGATTGAGCAGCAGATCTGGTAAAGATCTGGTAAGCCCAACCACATGTTGACAGTGTGCTGGGACTATTTGGCAGTGGCCGCTGAGCAGAAAATCTTGAACTCTCACCTCTGGCAGAGGTTCTCCTGAATTTCAAGGGAGGCTGGTGACACTGAACTGGAATGGGAGGTGTTCCAGACTTCCATTGCTAAAGTGGCTGAATTGAGATGTGGCCAAAACATTATTGGTGCCTGTTTTGGCAGTAATAGCTGAACCTGTTGGTGGACACTAGGAGTGAAGGCAGCCTTCAAGATGAAGAAGGAGGTATTTCAAGCTTGGTTAGCTTGTGGGACTCCAGAAGAAACTGACAGGTGTTGACAGGGTAAGTGGATTGCAACCATGACAGCTGCGAAAGCAAGAACATAAGTACGAAAGGAGTTTGGTGAATCTTGAAGAGATTCTGGAAAACTGCCAGTCGACTCAGGAGGGGGAAGCAGGGCCTTGCCCATGCCGTTTACAGCGGGGATGGGGAACTGTTGACCTCAATTGAGGAAGAAGTTAGCCATTGGAAGTAGTACTTCCATGACCTCTTGAATCCCACCAACATGGCTTCCATTAAGTAAGTAGTTTTGGAGGAGGACTCAGAGGAGGACTTGGGCATCACTAAAACTAAGGTTACTTGTTAGTGGCAGAGCTCCTGGGGTGGATGAGATTCACCCCAAGTTCCTGAAGGCTCTGGAAGGTGTTGGGTTGACGTGGCCCTGGCTGACACACCTTTTCAACTTTACATAGAAGTCAGGGATAATGCTTCTGGATTGGTGGTCCCTGTCCTGAAGAAGAGGGATCAGAAGGTATGTTCCAACCTTAGAGGGTTTTAGAGGGAGAGAGAGTTGAGCTGAAGTGGCTAGCGAGAAGGAGAGGAAGGTCTCGGCATCTCTGGTTGGACTACTGCCCTTGCGACCTGGATTCAGATAAACAGAAGAAAATGGACAGATGGACACATGGACAGAAGGACTGATAGTTAATTAGTAAAAGCTCATCTGTCTGATTAAAATATGCGGTTAGTAAATGATAACTTACAAAACATGCTCTTGGCTTCCTAGTGGGCTTGTTTCTAAGGGAAAAGGAACGCAGCATCCAGTGTCTCCCCAGTGGCATGTTACAGTACTCTGCGGTGGGTTGGCACCCCGCCCTGGGTGTCCCCTGCCCTGCACCCTATGTGTTCTGGGATGGGCTCCAGACTTCCCCCTGACCCTCATCAGGAATAATGGGTATAGAAGATGACTGGCTGACTGTCTATTACAGTACTTTATCATCAGTGGAGAGCTGCAACTCATATGTTCAAAATAAGAAGCAATCAGGCATGACACCTTCAATGGCCAGTTGTATGAATGGAGCAGTTATTGTCAAGCCACAGTGCACTAGTGAACTGTTAACTACACTAATTATAATACAGTTTAACCCTTCAATTATCTATTTGTTTTGTGCAAGTGCTGGGAATTTACAATATATTTCCTGCTAGAAAACACAATGCTAACATACCTAAAATGCCTACTGACTGATCGAAAAGTTGATCGCTTTGCATTCATTTATTTTTGTTTAGTTAATTAATTCATTTTTTTCCATTTCAGGTTCACGTTAAACTTTATTCACAGAACCTGAACATACCATCAGAAGTGAGAACTGCAGTAATTACACACTAAGACTGAAATTAAACTCAATCATTATAATTAACTTCCTTTGATGTCAAAAAATCATCATAGCCCCTTAAGCTGTCAGAAAGCTGTAAAAGTAAAGGTGCTAAAAATATAACAATTAAGAGATGTCACCGGGGGGGCATTCCCCAGTTAAATCATTGGTCATACAGCAAAATTCTCTGAAGCCCCCAATTTGTGTCATCTTGTGTTTCATCTCACCAATTTAAAGATCTTAATTCATTAACAGCACACAGGCTGCAGTTCAACTACAGCATGTGCTGCCACACCTTTTGGGGAGTGTTTGTAACATCTAAACACTTCTACACATTGGACTTGTGTTGTTTCTAGTTTTCACAACTACCCCGTCCCCCTTTTTTCTCTTTCCGATCACGTGAGTGCAGTTTAACGCCTTTAACTTTCAATCCCGCGGATGGAAATGTGACTGCGGTAATGAGTTTATGTATGTGCAACACAGTGGGCAGAATCCTCAATAACAAATTGAAAGAATAAAGTGGGGGCTCTCAGCCAGGGGCTCAAGGTGCTTCCTTTTATGTAATTTTATTTGGCTTTATGTCTTAAGCGAGAGCTTCTGTCTTCTGAGTTCTGAGCTGAAGCTAAAGCCAGGTCTGTTGCGGTGTGTCCTATATTCCTGTTTTTAACTCTGTTTAGTGAATGGTATCATACCAAACTGCTGCAGTATCCTAACTTTTCTCTTTTTGGGGAAAAATAATAATAATAATAATAATAAAGCCATTCTCTTATAAGTTTTGGATTTGCATCCAAAAAAAAATTCGCAGCATCTTCAAAAAGAATCAGAAAATGTTCAAAACATAGACCTTCCAGCTAACGGTGCTGCTTCAGCATTTCTGTAAAGGGTGAATTAGTAAGCAGTGTGTTGTATGTCTATTAATTATAAATATAATATCTTTTAAAAAACTTCTTAAATTAACCCCCATCCATTTCCCCAACAGACACTCCTTTTTATTCATGATTATGAAATCTTGTGCAGACAGATAAATATGTGGGGCCTGCTTCACTTTTTTTAGCCACTGTTGCAGTCCACCTGATGAAAAGGTTGAGAACCTCTGGTTGAAGGTCTTGTATGAAATTTCCAATAAGTTTGTTCCTTGATTACTAAGAGGCCATAGGTGTCATGTTGTTTTTGTTCAGCCTCTCAATGGTAGCCTGTTAGAGAAATCATTGCATTGTGATACACCTATGACATCCTGGTGGCCTTTTCATGATGTTTACTGCAAGCGGCAGCTGATCCCCTAAGTACCAAGGACCATGGGTGTCATTTAAACATGCATCGTGCAACAACAAAACAAAAGGTAAAGGGAGGGGTAGGGGCTTCATTTTTTATAGTCAGTGAAGCAAGTTAAGTTTTCCATTGTGTTGCATAATGCTGGGGTTTAAAATGGGAGGCGTATAGTTTCAAAAAACCCCTCCCTTTTCTGGGGAAATGGAGGAATGTCTGGTTACATTTAAATGTCAATCAGTTAATCAGTTAGCTGATCAAATTTGTGTAGAGCGCCTTTACAAGGAAATGTGATGTGCTGTAGTTTTTTTTGTGGCAATCCAGTGTGCTTTTGGGCTTTTGGATTCAGCAGGGAAGCCTTTTGTAGCTTTTTTGGGCAGCAGGAAGGAGATCTACCTTATTCGGTCCTAGTCATTCATTATTTACATTTCTGGCATGCCGCTCTCCTTTGTTCTGCTCGAGTGGAAACTGTCGTCCTGCGTCACCTACCTGTTTGATGTGCTTTAATCTGATGGGATCTATTTTTTTCCCTTTTCTTCCTCCCTTGTTCGCTCTCATTTGTTGTTCGGCGCTTCTCGGCCAATGGGCTTGCGCGTTTTTCACCTCCGCTGGTTTGGCCACCTCCCAGCAAACGCAAAACGCTCAAATAATGTCAGCTAAACGTTTAGGGAATGTTAGGAACGTTTAGCTAACGTTATTTGACCGTTTTGTGTTTGCTGGGCTGACGTGGGGGGACAAACTGCTGAGGTGTCAGTGAGCACTGTGGAGGCATAGTGTGGATGCATTACTTTCTGTATCACTGCAGCAATTAACGTGTGCCTCGTTTCCATACTGAAAATGCAGCGATGTGAGTGACTGTAGCGTTATCTTGAATCATATTAGCACTGTCGCGACACACCTTTGGGCCTGGGGTTCGATCCCTGCATTGGATCTGTGTGCGTGTGTGTGTGCGTGTGTGTGTGTGGAGTTTACATATTCTCCCCATGCTTCGTAGGTTTTCTCTGGTTTCCTTCCATAGTCCAAAGACATGTGGGTTAGGTTGATTGGCGTTTGCAATTTGCCCGTAGTGTGTGTTTGTGCCCACACCCTGTGGTGGATTGGCACTCTGCCCAGGGTGTCCCCTGCCCTGTGTTTTCTGGGATGGGCTCCAGGCTTCCCACGACCTTGAATTGGATAAGGTGGAATAGTGAGTGAGTGAGAGTCATCAGTGTGCTCTTTTAACACCAATATGGTGTGGCAGCAAAGAAGGCCATATCAAAACCAGGCTGTTTGGTTCAGAATTGCAGTAAATCTTGTTGCATCCCTTTGCATCATTAGTCTGGGTATACGAACCTGCGTCCAGTACTTGCACAGAGTCTTAGACAGGTAGAGCTGTAAAGATACAAGAATACAAGTGAATTGAGGGCAGGTATGGCTCCCACCAAACTTGCTAATGCCTTCACACATCATGGAGGGCCATAGTTCCTCTTTAAACAGCCTATCATGGTCTTTGAACTCCTTTGTAGCAAAAGGGCCCTATTGTCAAAGTAAACAGCACAAGATTAGACTAGTTCTGTAAATAGAAAACAAACTGCAGTCTGCATATTGCATTTAATACAATAATCAAGAAAATCATACTGCAGCATATCAAGCATCAAAATAGTCATTTCAACAGCTATTAAAGGTGATTATCACTGTTAGGCTCCAAATGCTGCTTAATTCATTAATGTATCATATAATGGGATATAATTGTTACAGTTTACACTACCAGTGAAAAGTTTAACATAAACCCCATTTTTCCAGTTTTTATTGAAATGTAAGCAGTTCATGTCCAGTGAATAACCTGAAATGGTACAAAGGTAAGCAGTAAACTAACAGAGGTGGGAAAAAAAGTTTAGGATAACAAAAACTGAAAAATAATGTGTTTCAGATTTATACAAAAAGGCCTTTTTCAGAGAAGAGGTAATGGGGTAACAACTCACAGTTGTTGTCCTGCAGTAATTTAAGTAAATTAAGCCTTGAATGTGTATGTTAACAGTTCTTACAGGTGTTCCAACTTTTGTTGATTACTTCCAAGCCCTCTGTCGCTATAAAACCAGTGTGGGAACAGACTGTGTTACTACACCCTGTTAAGCAATATTTGGACAGTACTGTACTGCAGAAAGGAGTATATTGCTGTCAAAATGGTGAGAAAAAGGCAAGTACCAAAGGAAGACAGACACATCATTATGACCCTTAAAAGTCTAGGTCTTTGCTTTAGAGAAATTGCAAAGAAAGCCAAGGTGTCAATGAGTACAGTTTCCTACACAATCAAAAGGTGCTTGGAAACTGGAGGAAACTGATAGGAAGAGGTCTGGCAGACCCAAAGCTACCCATACAACTAGAAGACAAGTTTCTGAGAACCAACAGCTTGTGTGACAGGCAGCTCACAGGACAACAGCTTCGAGCACAGCCTAACACTGATTGACGTAAGCAAGTCTCAGTTTCAGCTGTGAAGAGAAAATTTCAAGTTGCAATGTGTACGGTCAACTGGTTTGTAGTTTTCAGTAAACAAAACAGCTGCATTATTTCATGCTGTAGATGAGAGCTTCTTATTACTGCAATTATTCCATTCAGTAAATTCACTATTTAATTTATTTGTTAAAACTTCTATCTTAAGCAGGAGACACATCTTAAAATTTTGTGCATAATTTAACATTAATTTTAAATTCCTCCATTATATGTGTAGAACAGGTTTCCCCCTTCTGAGAACAAAATTGTCGGGCTTCCTGATTGCTGAATGCTAGACACCTTCTTTCCTCAACTTGAATTCCAAAGCAGTGTGCCATCATGTGTTTAAGGAAATTTTTTGTGGCCATACAGGGGTGTTTAGGCTGTATTTTGTCATAGGGCAATTCAGAGCAAGTAAAACAAATTACTTGAATTGTATGAAGTTTAATTACAGGCTGAGATGAGGGAGAGAGTTATTGAGGGTCTCTGTAAGAAATACATACAGGGGCTTAAAAGGTTCTGTCCTTAGTCTTTAAAAAACCTAGTTTCATGGCAAAAGACAGGCCTTCATCATTTCCATTTCTCTGCTCTTCTGTTTTGGATTTAGCTAGCCTTCCATAAAGACATACAGTTTAGTGTGCACTTACAGCCACAAAACGCTTTAAGGAATTACAGAAGCTTCACTTTTTGTCAGGCTTGAGGAAAGCTTTGAAAACAAGCAAGAAAGAAAATGTTATTGCTATGAAGAGATGGCAAAGTGCAGGTGTCCAAAACTCTAGGCATTGCCTTTCAAAGCGCCTGATTGATCCGCAACGCATGTCATCGTGCTCACGTCAAGAATGTTCCAGGCTGCCCGGTGGACATGCTAACGGAGGCCTGATGGCAGGTGTCACTGTGTCCAACACGCACGCAGCTCTGAGTGGTGCCGGGCAAAGTGCAGCCTCATTACAGAGCAGAGGAAAGACAGATGAGCGAGGTCGCCTGCGCACGGGAAAGAAGTATAATGCACCCAGCATGGGCTCGTCTTGGATATTGATGTTCGCCAGCGTGCTGTGGAGCTCGGCAGAGCAGGGGCAAACAGAACAGAGGTGCGTTGAGGGCATGTAGAGTGAAGCAGTGCCTCCCTGTGTGTGGCTGCCCTCCTCCGGGGAAAGGCAGCAGGTTTGAGGGCATAATAGAAGGAAACACCGTGTGTGTGTAAACAGGTGAGGCTCAGAAAAGCACTCAAGGGCTTCATCGGGGGGAGGGACTTAGCAAGGGACCTGGGGAGCCACTCCCCTCTTCAGCCTGCAGACCTACTGAACAAACAGTTCCTTCTGTGTCTCCTAGGCTTTGAGTTAGTGTCTGCATTACTCTTGTGGGTCAGGATAGTCCCTCAGGCTCTGTTTGTTAAAGTTGCCCTTTGCCATAGTAAACAACAACAGACTTCAACATATTCAGCCATTTGTTTCTTTCTCTGTTATTTGTTAATTCTAGAAATGAGCCAGTTATCTGTGCATCTGATGTTGCATTGTTATCGAGGTGTGGTAAATCTGTCTTAGATCATTATTAGAATAATAATGATCCTGAATGTGAGAACCACAGCTATTATTCACAGTAATTACCCACCATAGTCTTCCAGCAAATCACATCAGCAGCAAAAACAACAGAGGACAGACAAGTCGTACCATCTGTAACATTCTGAAGGACGTGACGCTGGCTATATTGCTGAAACAATTCATTGTGTATGTGGTTAAGCAGAATTGATAGGTGAAAAAATTTAAGACCTTTACCCAAATCAGTTGAAAGAACTATGTGTCACTTATAAAGATCCATGAGTACATATATTTCACAGTTTGTTTAATGAGTTTACTCTGACTGTAATGTTTGCTCCCCTTTGGCTGCCACTGAGGTGACATTTCACCGTCGTGACACCCTGTTGCACGGGTGAGGTGCCAAGGAACTCTGAGGTGCAAAGTAGTTCACAAATTCTAGAAGAAAGAAATAAAGGTCAGTTTAGACTGAACATTAAGGTTCAGTGCAGGCCATATGTTTGCGCATCTTTTCACGAGGAGATATACATAGCTTTACTCTTCGTTCAGGTAAACGTTTACCGTGCTAATGCAGACCATCTACCGCTGGGGAGGGGTATAAAGGGCAACCCTCTGCCTTCATGTCAGTGCACATTATACCCCTGATATCTCTAAATGTCAAGGGGGGAGGTGATAAATTTACCTCTAGGAGCTCCCTACACTTGCCCTCAGCAGTCCTTTTTGAAAAGGTGCACAGGCACCTCCTTCTAGAAACAAGAACTGCTCTGTTTTGACTGACTGGCATTATGTGATATGAGTTGTTGGCTGAAGAAATAAATCTGTATAGTTATGGGTTTTATTGCATAATATTAGTGTCCTTGTTTCTTTCATCACCTGCTCCATATGTATTACATCTTTGTCTTTATTAAATTGTTAAGGAGGGAAACTGCCAAAGCAGAGGCTGTAGGGAACAGAATTCTTGTTGTGCTCTTGAGAAAAGTGATTGTTCTGTATATGTAAAAAAACATGAAAATTGACCCATTTGTAAGGGTAAGAATCAGTTCTGTCTTTCTAGAGGGGCAAATATAGCTGTGTTTCTTGGAGACGTGAAAACGGAAAATGGATTGGAGGTACCTCAGAGACTCGGCAGAATCAAAATGAGCACAAATCACAGGAGTCACAAAGCTTCAGAAAAGCCAAATAGACTGGAGATCAGTTTTGTTATTTCTAAGCCAGGCAGTTGGTTTCTCATGTGGCCCTGGCTCTTCCAACCGGCCATGACGACGTGCTGTCGTGACATCCGCATGTTCCCGTCCGAATAGAAGCCTTCAGGCGCGGTCGCATTGAGCGAGACCAGCGCATCGCATTCCACAGCCACATGGGCCAGTTGCTGCTGAAGAGCTAATTCTGTTCCTACGGGGTAGGGGGTGTGCTGGAGAATGTGAATCCGCAGCCGTGGCATGCCTGCGGGGCAGACACGACTTGCAAGGCGTCCCTCAATGTGAGTGACAGAAACCGCGTGCCAGAAAAGACGGGAGCTTTCAAAGCCTGTCCCACGCTCTCCACGCAGCCTGCGGCCCACCTTCATTAGCACCAGTTTACGCTGTGGCAATCACTCAACACTGCCGTCGCTATAGCGATGCCAGGCATCATCTGCTGTCGATGCACACCAAGCATTAACAAGAATAACTCACTTATGGGAGACCCATCTTATGAAACGGAGCTACTGACATTGACGGGACTTTTTGTTACTTGGACCCAATATGGGTAACTTCATAAAACTCATGAGAATTTGTCACCAACGAGGCCGTTTTTCCTGAAGTTCTGATACGATGAACACTGAACGTGAAATATGCTGTGTGTTTGCAGGCTTTCTTTGGTATCTAAATGTGCTCGTGTTTTGAGTCATCGCACGTGTTGTTTTTCCTCTTTTCTTCAGCGGGCATCTGCTGTATACGCCGAATGCCTCCTGTGATGCGAGGTGATGTAGTAGATAACATGGCAACACATTACATAAGGTCTTCATTGGTGTAATAGCTCTATGTCTGCGTGGAGCTTATCAGACATTCTCGTCTTATGTTTGTTTATTGGTCCAAGCAGACAGATCTCTAAACATGATCAATAGTGTGGATTGCAAGCATTCATCTCAGTCACTGTAGAGTCCACATACTGCATTTTTTTTTTACTAATACATTATAAATAGCTCACAAAAAGGGTCTGCCTGGCATTCATCTGCATTTCCTCCATCTCCTGAAATTTGTTGTTTTATTTCTTTAGAAAATCATCACTTATTTAAAAATAATCCCAATGCTCCTGTACAATAAAACAGTGTGCGTGGGTAAACATGGCAGCAATATGAAGCTTTGATTAACAATGCAGGCATGATTTGAGTGTTTCCAGTGCATGTCTGTGTCAGTGAGCTTGCATGTGTCAGTTTGTGCGAGTGTGAGCAGACAGGTGTAGGTGTGTGTGTGTGTGTGTGTGTGTGTGTGTGTGTGTGTGTGTGTGTGTGTGTGTGTGTGTGTACCACCAGATGGCAGTGCATATGCCAGTGCGCTGCACATAAGTGAGGATGTTACTGTTCCTAAGGAAAGTATGTAGATGTGCTGAGTCCCTGAAAAGTGTCGGTGACAGGTTGGCACAGACGCTAACAGACATTTACTGGTGCTGATGCGGATGTTTCTTCTGGGGCTACATTGGAGATAGCAGACTATATTTTGGGGATGGACATTGCATCTGAGGTGAACAGGGCTCATAAATGTTATATCTAGATCAGACCAGAGTTATTCCTGGGCTTAGACAGAGCCAGCTCTCTGTTTTCTTTTCTTTTCTTTTTGTCGCTTGGAAATCATAGAGTACAGAGGTATGAACTAATCGGAATTCTAAGTCTTGATTACTGAACATTCTAGATTGCAATCACAAGAAAACTCAGTCTCAGGCTGAGTTGTCTCATTGCAATATCTATTATACATAATGATAGCAAATGTACAGAGAATAATAAATCTGATAGCTTTCTTCTTTATTTTCTTCTGTATAATAACAGTAATAATAATCCATTCATTTATTATCCAGCTGCTTATCCTTTGCAGTCACAAGTAGCCCGGAACCCATCCCAGGCAGCCTAGGACACATCCTGGACAGGACTCCAACCCATCACAGCCCACACATCATACACCTTAAGGCCAGTTGGGTTGCCCAGCCCACCTAAACAGCATGTCTTTTGGCAGTGAGAGGATACTGGAGGACATGCACACTCAACACACAGTGCTGAGAGTCAGAGCTTGAACCCACGACCCTGGAAGTGTAAGGGCACCGGTCTGCCCCTAATGATGATGATGAAGACAACTATGATAACAATAATAACAATATTAACAATAATCAGAGTATTGCTTGCAAGTAGTATAGTTTGCACCAACCTTGGCTCCAAGTACGAGAAGAAAAGACAAAGGAAAATATTGATGGTTCCCCTGAGGACACAGTGAATATAATAATAATAATATAATAATTTTGTATACTATCCTAAAACCTGCAGGCTCCAGACCAGCAGTAATCTGTGACCCTGACTGGGGTAATCAGTTTGTTGAGGGATGGTTGGGTGTATGGATGGACGGACGAACCAAAACCTGCTGTGAATGACTCCATAGCAATGGTTCTATACATGACATAGGAGCCTGAACAGCCTCTTCTCATTCATCTTCACTTCCTCAATTTATCCAGCAACCCATGTTTTCACTCTTTCTATACCTTTTCCATCGTATCTGTTTCTCTTGTTTTCATTCTTTCTACTTTTGCTTGCCAGCCTTCTTTATCTCTTTCTTGCCAAACCTTTCTGCTGCAGCCCCAGCTTGCAGACTGTGCCATTTTCTGTGTATCTCCAGGAAGCCAGGCACTCCATGCACTGTGAAAGCATGACAGAGGCATTGTTCATCTGAGGCGTGATGTTCAGAGTACATGCTGCTGTTGTTAAGAGTTAGCAGAGAGCAAAGAGGAGCTCACACTTGACTATGTATAAAAAGACTAGTTTAAAAAGGGTTTCCTGTTGCTTTTGACTGTTGTCACACAATCGGAAGCTAATGAAGTTTGGTTAGAACTTTCCAAGGTATTCTACCTCTAGGCACGGAGTTGCTTGTGGGAAGTCATCAGCGATGTAGACTCCTGGTGAAGAAGTGCAGCTTTAAAATCGATTCTTCACAACTATTTAGGGTGCGTACAATCCGAACCGGCCTGAAGTTGCACCACACGAACAAGGCTGAGCCCCTTGCTGTTATCAGTGTGTTAAGTGGAAGCAGTCGGAAAAAAGTAATGAAAATCTTCTAGTATTTGTCAAGAAGCATTCATCCAGCATTTATGAAAAACAAAAGACCAACCACACCCCTTCAGTAAACAAATACAATGTGAAATTGAAAGTTGGTACATTATCCTACCAAGTACTTAGGTTTGTATCAACATAAAGCTGTTTCAGTCGATATTTGGTATTGATGTTTTCTTGCATAAATGATCAAAAGTATAAAGTTACTTTAAATAAAACATAAAGCAAATAAAGCACTTTCTGTTTAATAAAGTGTGTCTAAATCTTTGCCTCTGTGCCTGCCATGGATTAAATATTACTCAGACCTGTCACTGTGATTTGATGTAAGTCATTGAGATGAAATGCGTTTTCCTTTATAAAAGGTGGAGGCACACAAAGTATTATACCAAACGTGCTCATTTATATTTCATTTGCAAGAAATGGCATGTTTTTGCTACTACTATAACTTTTCAGTAACCTCTTTAAAACCTGTAATAAAAAGGCTGTGTGGATTGTGATGACTTTTAATAGGACGTGCTAGAATCGTGTGGTCATGATACAAGTGAGCGGTGAGCATGTTTAAAACCAAAGCAGTAAGATGTGAAAATCTCGTGCATTACCACTTTGTAGCCATAGTCTTACACCTCCATAACAGGTGCTGGTTAAAATGAAGATACGGGTCTATAAATTAAATTACACACATTTCTGAAAATGCTCTTCCAGGAGGTTTGAGTTGTACAAGTAATTACGTTTTAATAATATCCATTTAGGCATTTGTGTGTGTGTGTGTGTGTGTGTGTGTGTGTTTGATTTTGTACACAAGGGCTTCCCAGGACACAGTGTAGTAAAGTTTTTGTTTTTATCAGAGGTGCAAGTTTTCACAGCGTATCGGCGACTGCTTGATAAATGAGCAAGTTTTACAACAGCAGTGGGAATATGCTTAAAACCTCTTTTTTCAAACCATAACTGCAAATTCTGATATTTTCAGCCTTGCTCTATTCCAGATGCCTGCAGGATAATCATTACATTTAAGGTTGCATCTTGTAATGAATTATTTACTGTGTATAGCGTGTTATAAATGCATGCATTGCAAAGTCTTATTTACACTCTTCATTGGATTAGCAACTTCACTGCACATAATATTTAATAACTAAATTATGGGACACCGAGTACACAACTTGAGTAAAACTTCTGTGCTTTGCCTCAGATTTTGTCCCGTCCAACTTGGAGTTTTTAATCGGATATGAAAAGATGGTCATGTTCATGCTCAACACAATGGTGAAAAGATAAAGAGAGACTTGTTTCTCTTCTCTTACACTGTGGTTACAGTGCGTCTGATGCCCACAGATATGTGAGAAAATGAAGAGGAGATTCAGCAAGGTGACGACACAGGGTTGACAACGAGCAGTCATCTATAGTTAAGTAAAGTGACACCGAATTAGCGCAGACATGTCGGCAGCCCACCGACACTGTTACGCAACACGCTTTAATCCAGCTACAAGCATCTGAGCACAACCATGAACATCCATCCTGCCCACTGACTGCTGGCTCTGCCCACATTGACTGGCGTCGTCCATCCCATTCTGACCAGGGTGGCATGCTGGGGATTATTTTTCTGAGAAAAAAAAAACATTTAGGGATTATCACAGGTGAATTGTTAGGTAGAATTGTCAGTGTTTAAATTACAGTCTGGGACTCAAAGCATGAAGCTCAGCAGGCCCCGATAAACAGCATTCCCCAGAGTGGGGAGCACCTTTATCTCATTTTTATATTAATGTGAAGGCCTCCGCACACACCTCATTACAGCCAAGTGTGTAATATAGGTCTCTGAACTGTATATTAAGATAAAGATTATAGCTAATGAATCAGACACATAGCTCAGAAGATGCTCCTGGGAAGGCTGCTTCCGCTGTTGTTTGATGGATCTCTGCCAAGGTGCCTCTCTATGGAGCTGGACCTCGCTGTCACACTTGTGTCATGGCTGTCTCCAGATGGGACCGTGCACCTGCATTCTTTGCCAGCAGTCAAGCTTCAGTGCTTAATAGATTCCTCTGCAGAATACTTCAGTGACACCTTCGCTGAGCTGCTTTAATGCCAGTTTCTGTAACTCCTTCACTGAGAGCAACACACACTGCTACACTTGCAGCTTCAACCCTATGAGTAATTTTTGCATGGCTGCAGTATGTATCTTTTTTTATTGCTTACCTGTAATATGAAATAAGAGTAGACATCATTTCTTGGAGGAACCTGGGGTTTACTTCTCTTTCGTAATGATAGAATTGTACTTTAGCACCAAGATGAAACCTCCTGAGATAAGTGTGGCACCCTGAGGCGGGGTTTGTGTTCTCTGTGCTAACGCTGGGACAAAGCAATTCTCTCCCTTCTGTACACGTTCTCTCGCTGTTTCTCACTCACTCATTTTCACTCTTTCACTCCTTTACTCTCTCTCATAAGGATTGCAGCTATAGAAACACATAAAGTTTGCCCAGTGGGCTGGAAAAATAACAAGAAAACCAAAAAACAGCTAGCCAAGAATTACTGGTGCTGTAGGGGTGATTTTATTTTAGCCCAGTCAACTGAAAGCAAAGCTGCCCAAATACAGGTGTTTTAACACTAGAAAATACTGGGGATTTTCGGTTTGACGGCTGTATTTGCAGTGTAATCAGACCACATGTATGTCTGCGGAGCCTTGGGTTTGTGCGGCATTTTATGGAGCTATGTAGTAATGGAGATTATTCAGTATTGATACCAGTGTCCTGAAGGCCTCTTTGTCTGATAGCAGTTACGTTTCAAATGCAGCTTGGCTGAAAGCATGTTTGCTTGATGGCAGGAGTTAGTCACCCAGTTCTCCATTCCACTGCAAGCCCAGTCAAAAATGTGACATGGTGAACAGACGAACGCCTATGGGGGTGACACCTCGATGACAGCTAAGTGTACCCACCCATGAGTCTCAGGGAAGAACTTGTTCAATATTTTTCCAAGGTAACAAAAACAGTGGATGGGGAATTTGTCCGGGTCAAATTCACCAGCACTGGGGAACCTGGGACATTATGGAGGGGAAAGATTTGGCATGAATATGCGAAGACTGTAAGAGCCCTTGTGCATTTTGAGGATGGGCTCAGTAGATCCGAGTCCATCTGTGTTCATAGTTTTACTGAGCTGCTCATCTTTTATCTTATTCTGAAACCTTATTACATGGCAATATGTGAAAAAGAACTTCGCTAATACTATCAACAAAGTGTTCTGCTGTTAAAAGTAGCGTTTCAGGTTCTCCATTCTTTTTTGTGGAACCTTGAGTTAGCAGCAGTAGTAAGTTATCCGCAAGTAAAATACACGTTTTAATTAATGTGAAAATAAAACACAAAGAGGTTCCTGATACTTGTGTGTAGAAGAGTCTGTAGGTATGGTGGATAGGCCTTTAATAGTAACATTTCATCAGTTTTTATTTTCTTTCATGTCATGTATGAAATCTCACTCACAAGCACACACAAACACACCCTCACAAGGAGACGTTAATGGATTCAACGGAGAATTGTAAACACTCTGGTTTTAAAACACTTTTTGGGTGAATTAACAAAGGGGAGAGGAAAAGAAAAGGAAAAACATCTCTCTCTAGCTCTTTCTCTCTCTTTCTGTCTCTCTCGCCTCCTCTCACTTGCCTGTTGCCACTCCACAATAGGTGTCTAATCCTATCTGTAACAGAGCGTGCAGATTGCTGTGGGTGTGCAGGCCCTGTGGGGGCACCGTGTTCCAGGAGAGCGTTAGCGTTGGGTATTTTAGTCCCCCAGCACACCTCAGCTCAGTTGGGATGGTGGTTGGGGGGGGGGGTTGCTGTGATTCACACTTGCAGTCGTGAGGGCTCATCCTCATGCTGCCAACACCTTGTGACCCTTGACCCATTCTGTGGTCACACTGACAACCGTTTGTCCCCCAGTCACTGAAGAGCCACAGAACTGTCGACAGCCAAGTTCTGGAGACGATTCTTAGTGTGACGGGAGTCCAGAATGGGAACGGCAGTAAATGTCGTCAAAAGTATTTTTGGTGGATGACATATGGTAAAAGGAGCAATACACTTTTTTTTCTCTCGACTCCCAGAATGAACTGCCATGTAAAATGAGGGGTGCCGCTCAGCCATAGCTTTCCTACAGCATATAACACAGACAGCTTTTCATCAATTTATTGTACAAGCGTTTTAAATCCTGCTGTTTTTTTTTTAGTTTTATTTTAGTGTAGTAGACTTAAAAGGGCAGTTAAAAGCACAGTTCAAAATCAATTGGCCTAATTTGCTTGTTTGCAAGCTGTGACAGTACTTTGTGTTTTCCAGTCAAAATACAGCTTAATGTTAGTCATTATTTTTTGAAAAACTTGAACACTGTCTGTAAATGATTTTCTTCACAATTTTGTCAAATATGTATACATATATAATACTCTAAGGAATCAGAGTTATATCGTTTTCTTTGAACATAATAAAAATGTGGTTTGGTAAAGTTAATTGACTGACAGTAAAAGAAGGGATTGTTTTTGATTGTGAATGGTTGAAGTGTTGTTTAGGTGAGCTGACCAACCTGAACTGGCCTGAGTTTGTGTGTGTGCACCCTATAATGGGTTAATAGCATGTCCAGGGTGTACCTGGGATAGGCCACCTGCAGCTCTGCAAGGGTTAAGTCTATGGGTAATAGATGGATGGATGGATCACCACAGCCACTATCAGTAAAACACTCAGATATTCCACTGAGTTGTACACATTGCTGAGACATTATTGCTTTTCAAAAGTTTAGTAGTGTGTGGTGTGTTATGCACCAGCCTTGGTGTTGTTTTACTCATTTTTACTACTCTCAAACGTTGCAATAGATTTAGAACTGAAAATGAAAACGATAAACAAGTATGAAGGAGGATGAGGTTTATCGACTATTGCACGTGAATTTGGATTTGCCAAATCAATCAGGGAAATACACACACACAAAAACCGATTTATGTAATGGGTTGTGGAACATATTGATTGCAGACACACACACACACACACACACACAATTTGGGCAGGTGTACGTTAAGGCTGTCAAGTCCACCCAATACTTTCAGCATGTCCTGCGGTGTCTCAGCTTGTTGCTGTCCACTGAGGGTACAATAGGTCCTGAAACTGCAATTTAATGACACACATTTCCCAGAGGGAAGCAGCCTTGCTGGCTGGGAAAGTGAGCCACTTTGCCATGTCAGGACTACAGCGATGTGTAGGCATTGAGCAGTGACTGACTGCACATTCTTGGTTTATTTCCCCTCCAGCTGAGGGGGGGGGGGGGGGTTACATATATTAAGATGAACAGGTAAGGTTGCAGACAGTTTTCCCCAAAGAAACCAATTACCTATACAAAAAAATGAATCATTTAAACCCATTTTAGGGTTAATGT
>JABJVR010031008.1:0-34816 GCA_025773905.1 Chitala chitala
CTCCTACACTGGAATTCAAAACACTCACTTACACTGAGCATAACTAGCGTGTGTGTGTGCGCGTGTGCGCGTGTGTGCGTGTGCGCGTGTGTGCGTGCATTATACAGTAACAAAAATTTCAAGAAACGCAATGTTGTCTTTAATGTCTGCATTTCGCCATTCAGAGCTAATCCTGAGGCCGATTCCTGCTGGTTTGCTTCTGCCATTGGGAGCTGGATAAAAATTCACTTTGGCAGTGTCCAAGGACTGCCTTGTTAAAAGTGATGTTTCTGCTGTGATCAGGCCTGTAAAGATTAGCTTAAATATGCACAACACTCTCTGGGACTTCTCATTTTATAAATAATAAATCATTTGGTATATAAACAGATAGCCCGTACAATATGCTTCAGATCACAGTTCTCCATATTCCTGACTGTCAGATGTCAGATATTTTTTTCTCACGTGGTGGAGGGAGAGGACCTGCAGTGATTTGGACCGTCTGCTTCCTGATGGCCAGAGACAGGTTTTTTTTTTTGTAGATTACAGATCCTGGTTGCTGACCACACTCCAAATGTCCCATGATGCTCTACTACAAATATTGGAGCAGAGAGTGACATTTCAAAAATTCCTTCTGAAAGAAGACACCACCCCAGCTTGTAACATACCGGTAATTTTACTTATAGAGGAACCATGCTTTATCATTCTTTGTCAATATATGGATTTGTTTAATTGATTACAAACAGTGAAGGTCACACTCATAATTACTGTTCTCTCACTTTATACAATAATTATCATCAATAGTCATTACTGCATGAGCTGACCTACACAATGGCAAGAAGACTGATATAACAGTAAAGTAATCTTTCATCAACTTTCATGCACAAAATATAGCTGCACAGTTACCTTCACTCTGTCATCTGAGATAAAATATCAGTGGAAAAACTGTTAAACATAATGGCCGTTATGACTTCTCGCTCGTCTTGGCTGGTTGTTGCTAAATTTCTATGTGCTCGTTGGCACATGCAACTTGTTTGCCGTGTGACCGCCTGCAGTGGAGCCAGATGCTCCGGTCTGCTCTGTGCAATGCCCTGTTCCAGATGTGCGCTGATGGCGCCATCAGGAAGGTTCCGGAATGAGCCTGCTGAAAACGTGGCGTACGGTCAGCTGTCGGAGTGAAGACTAAATCATGTATGCCGGTGAGGTAATCCTTCAGCGGTGTCTGTCATCTAATGAAACAAAGGTAAGGGAGTGTAACTCTGAAGGCATTTGCTTAATGATAAAACCTGGGGAAGAACAGAAGGGGGGAAATTGTTTGAGGCCTCGTTCTACAGACATTAACCGAGTTAATTAAGACGTTCCCAGCTATTTTCCTCTTGTTTAACAAATGAGATACCCTGTTGTCTCCTGAAAACTGCCCCCTCCCAGCCATCCTCAGCTACTTCCAGTGCCAAGATTTAGTACCAGTCCCGCTGACATAGCCCAGTTTGAGCTTCTGTTGCTGAAAGTCCGCCCCCGTACCCTAGACGACCGAAAACCGCCTCGCAGCACCTGCTGAAGCAGTGCTTTTTAAGCAGAAGGATGGATTAAAGAACAATTAACAGAGGTTTCCCAGGGCAATGACGGATGGCTGGTACCCAGAGGTATTTACTACAAAGGCTACCTTCGAAGCCAACCGTCAAATGGGAGACAAAACGGAAAGTCAAAAGTGAAGCAGACAGAGAGGAAAAGAGATGAAAGAGGAGCTCAGTGTGGAAGCAGCCTGTTTGTCTGATGACACAAGACGTCACATACTTCACCTGCTGTGAACAAAAGGGGAGGAGACACGTCATTTTTCAGTTCAGTGTTGCCTTCACAGTTGTTATTAAGAACTATGTGTATATATGTATTATAAGTAAAATTGTGTATCCAGTACTGGAGTTAAAAACCAAAACATCACAATAGTGAGGAATAACTTAGAATCCATTGCCATTTTAATTGTTACCTGAGACTATACTTTTGGATGGGGTTTCTCAGTGAATTCACAACAAGGTGGGGGGGTGTCTTCTTTGTGGGCCCCTAATTAAAATTACATTTATTAATTTGGAAGATGCTTTTACTGTAAGCGACTTACATTTCACATAGGGTTACAGTGAGCTAGCGCTGGGTTTCTTGCTCAAGGACATGCCTGGTGACAGGGCTGGGATTCAATCCCAGCCTGATGTTCTACCCATTGAGCCACCAAGCCAATATCAAAAATGTAAAATAACATCATCAAGTTTTTGAAGCAGGTTGATTTTGGAAGCCTTCTGCATTAGACTAAACAGTTGTTGTCTTGGAACACAAATATCCTGTGACAGACTTAAGCCTCCTGTATGTTTGGTTATGTAGGGGACAAGAGTTTCAGCAAAAGTGCTTTAGTGCAACTACATTACATACAATCTGACCCCGCTTTGTTCTCAAGGTGTGTTGTGAAAAAAGTAAAGAACAGGAAACAGGAAGAAAATAGTTCAGTAGTTCTGTTAGGGCATAGTGGAAACAGACTGATATCATGTAACAGGGCTGTATGTTTGGCAAGGGAGCGTGACCTACAGTAAGGGATGCTGTGACCTTTATCAATCCAATGAGCAAATTAAGGCCAGAAATGAGAAAGAGGGAAAGATAGAATGGGAAGAATGAGGAAGAGAGGGAAGGAGATAGACAGACAGACAGAGAGAGACATGGAGGTGCTTAAAGAGAAGTCATAAAAACACTTGCTAAACACATGAAAAGCTTCATATGACAAATGAAAGGCAATAAAAAGGTAAAGAAGGTAAAAGCCTTCCTTTACGCAGATGGAGTGAGAAGGAACATCTGCAAGGTGGCCTACACCATTGTGCCTCCGGTTTTTGCTGAGATGCAGATATTGCTGCAGTCATCGATTGGAGGACCTTTCCATATCCCATCCTACATAAAATTCCAGCAGATCTGCTAGGGGTTGCACCCTTTCATCACCCATTTATCCAGCCATTTTGAATATCTGTGCATCTGCTGCAACACACATACACACACACATATAGCAGATGCACAAAACTGTTGCTACTAAAGCAGAGATGCCTTCCAGGGAATGAAAATGAGTTATTAACAAAAAAAACACAAAATAAAAAACAAAATATGGTATGTCAGACATAAAAGTTAAATGGTCTCAATGTCTCAGCTACAAGTTTTTAAGAATTAGCAGGCCAGGTGTTCATGTTGCGTAGCAACTGCATTATAATGCGTTGCAGAGGAAAGCCTTAGAAACCTGAATGCGGCTGTCACATTGTCACACTATCTGTTTGCACTCTTGAAGCTTTATTTACATATACAGGGAAGGTAAATTACTGAGCGCTCGCTACGTCTCTTCTCTGGTCTCTGATATTCCCTTCGGGTAAAACACACTTAATCACTAGGGCAGGCTAATACTGGAAAAGCTGACTATTTATTCATGACCTCACTTAATGCTTATGCATAAATACACTTATTCACATAATGTGTTTGCTTAGCAAACGTCTTTATCCACCACAACTTACACACCTCACAGACTTGGTTTCTATCTGTTGAAACAGCTGGATGTTACAACCTTCTGACTATTTACTGACTAGACAAACAACCTCAGTGAGAATATACAATTATGGTGAATTTCCCTTTTCACCCTTCCATAATACCAAAATGGTATATTTATTACTGTGGTGGGTTGGCGCCCCGCCCTGGGTGTCCCCTGCCCTGTGCCCTATGTGCTCTGGGATGTGCTCCAGGGTTCCGTGCAACTGTCACCAGGACAGAGCAGTTAAGACAATTGATGGATGGATGGATGGTATATTTATTAATATACAATAATTTTTAAATTAGTATTAATAAAGAACAAAACCACAAAGTATCTGCAGGAAACTACATTTTCACACTGAGTAGAGTATGCCAGAGAAATGATCTTGGTGAATAAACTGTCTGGTTCTGTAACGCATCAGGTTTCTGTTAAGAACCTCCCTTTGCAGCAGATGTACCTACAGAGTAAGGTAATTAGCCACGGAAGTGGCAGGTTTACGGCTTGCGGAACTTGTGGTCTGTTTTGTTTGAAATGGCCATAGGGATGGCTTTTCTACAGATCCAAGGACCTTCTTTTTGGCTAATTAGGCACTGGGCCTTAGAATTGTGGATTAAATATTCAAAAGCAGAGGAAAGGTCCAGTTTGGGTGAGGACAGTGTTGTAAAAACCTGTCCGTTTGATTAGGTTTCTGTGAGGATTACTTGTCATCAAACCAATAGAGCTTCAAAGATTCCACCCCACCACCAAAAAAGTTCAGAAAATACACCACATTAAAGAGAGAAGCATGTCTATAGTCAAAGTCTAGGCGAGACCTGTTTCTGAATATTGCTTTAGGGGATGTGGATAAGGTTTTAAGAGGAGGAAAGTTACTTTTAAAAAACGTGGCCCTGAATAACTGTAATATTGGCACTATATTGGAATGCCTCCAGGAAAATTATATAAGCAATTCATTTTTTTCACATTTTCTGTGCCAGCTATTTCAATATACACGGTGTTCCGAGGGTGTACTGACTTTAATCGACAGGCAGAATTTTATAAGGAATTAGAGTGACGTGGACAGACTTTTTATATCCCAAAAACCCCCAGTGCACATATGTATATGGGAACGGCACTCATGTGCTCTCTGCAAAGAGCGACCGATTTTCAGCATCATTTTAATAATAAACTGCGTATCCAATTGTGATGTATTTGGAAGTTAAATGGCAGTTTTAATAAACGTGTAAAGTTTAATGTATTTAGGGGACTTTGAGTGTGACATAAAAGTTGTACAGTTTGTTCCAGCACCAGATAGTCATTTTCTTTCCTGTTTGTATTTCACAAAATGCCTCAGTATATATTAGAGGTGGCTGGTATTTACTAGGTTTTAATATTCTCCTGTGCTGTGTGTATTTTACACTTGGGAAATGCTACAGAAAACTGCTTCATCTAGTTTTATTTTATTTAGTTCCCGTAGCCTGACTTCTGTAAACCGATTTCTACAGATATTGCTATATTCAAAAAATTATATTTGCCCTCTAAACAGACAGTTAGTGTGACCTGAGAGTCTGAGCTCATTTAATGCAGTCAAATATTGCAATGACAGATCACCTACATGCACAGACATGCACATGCGCGCACGCGCACGCACACACACGCACACACACACACACACACACACACACACACACACACAAAGGCACACACACAGGCATACACATACGTGCACATAAACACACACATGCAAGCACATACACACACGTTCACACACGCACTCACACACGCAAGCACCCTGAGGAGTGAGTAATTGGAACTCCCAGCGCATGCGTTGCTAAAAGAAACTGTGATGGATACAAAAAGACAGAATATATTTGTTAACGACTAAAGCTGATTGATTTGTCACTGCTGTAATGGGGAAACATTCACATGACATCATTAATTCCCTTCTTCATCCCGGGCATCGTGAGAGAAAAAAACTGCACTGATTATCACGGTTGTTTTGAAGGTGCAACCATTACAATCTACTCTGGTCATTCAAAGCTTGGGTAATTTATTTGTGTACTGATTACAACAACAATTAGCCCACACATGTCCAGGGTAACAGAGAGCAGCTCAGTCTAACATAGTTTTTCACTGTTTGGCAGGCCTTTTTCATCTGTCTGCTGCTCTACTTGTGAGCTGTTGGCTCCTTCACATAAGTGCTCTCCTCTTTCCTGCCTATCTTTCTCTTCTCCTCTTTAATTACTGGCGGCAGTTCACGTCTAAGTGTCTCAAAATTCTCTTATTATTCTCTTAGTTCTGAATCTCTGTTAATACATTCCTTGTCATTATGTCACCGTCATCCTGCTGCATTTCTGTCTCGCACCACTTCTCCATTAACACGGCTCTTTGCGCAGGTGATTTTTTAATTAATTGAATAGAATATTATTGAAAAAAAAAAGGTTAAGGTGTTCCGTGTTCCCAGCATTCCACCCTTTCCATTCAAGGTTGTATTTTCACAGGGAATTTCGTAATGCAATGTGGAGAATTAGAACAATGAACGTCAAATGGGCCACCTGCTAGGCACGTGGGCATATACCTCTGTCCTGTTGCTGGTGCAGACTCAGCAAAGAGCCACAAAGCCCCCCCAGCCAGCTGTACTAACTGTAAATAATACAGATTGCCTCAGATAAAAGCATTTATTCAGCACCTAAACATTAACAATGACAAGACAGAGATGCACATTAGATGCACCTAGGGTAAGTGTTGCTTCAATAATGCCAGCATATGGAACTTTCTGGACAATCAAACAAATGCATATGAGTGAATGAATGAATGTACAAAAGTCATTTATACTGTGCTCAGATCTTATGACGTTGTACTTTTCTTATATGTTGTACTCTTGTCAGATTTATAACTGATGTTTTAAATGGAATTCTGCAGCGTGTGAAGGATTATATGAGCCAAGTTATAGTTTCAGGGACATCGGTCAATCTGGGCAGAAGACATGGGCTGCATTTCAGGGCTGAGAGAGGAGTAGGGGTGGGCTTGATAGCAGGCTGTTTTGCACGGAGCAGTTTTCCTTATTTTCCACTCCAGCAAAGCGAGCATTCCCAGCCTCTCTGATAACTAGGAGTGGTCGGACATTCCTGGGTGTGTGGAACTCATAATTTACCGTAGAGCTTCACGCATATGAAACCTCACTCTCCCTAGTGTAGAAAACCCACTTGCATCCACGCCCCTGAGCACAGAGAGTCTTCACCTGTCAGCACGGGACGGCCTTGTCTACAGACCATCAAGCACAGGAAGTCCATGCGCGCGGGCCAACGTTTTACTCTGGGAGTTCCCCGCTCACTTAGCTGAAACGACCATTACCGCTCGAGCGCATCAAAGGTGACGAGTCCAAGGTGACATTCAAGGGCCGGTTTCTTTGTAAAGAGTGTCATCTCAAATCCTTATCTACAAAAAAAATGACACTGCTGCCCCTGGCATCCCACATAATCCCATCCCATTTGAAGGTCAAGCAGCCGAGCCCCAGCTTTCTGAGTCGGGCTGTTTGGATTCAGCATACGCATCACGGGCGTCTCTCAGTGGTCCTTCCAATTGGTCATGCAGGGACACTTGCTTGACCTGAAGATGACCTGCTTTCAGTCAGCTACAACCTGTCTTCCTGACTAATTATACCACAGGGTGCCCTTGTTGTGGCTTTTGACATCCTCTGTAGCACATTCTTCACTGCACCGTTTCTGAAAATGATAGAGCTTTGCTTTAGATAGTGGGTGTGTCTGTGTTTGTGCGTGTGTGTGCATGCGTGTGCGTGTGTATTTGGTACAGAATAAATAAAGTAATATTTTTACAAAATATGGTGGCATTCCTGTTGCCGTCTACTTATTTCACATCTGTTTTTATGAACATAATACATAGATATTATATACCTGTAGCTATAAAGTAATACGTTTCTCTGGAAATATATCAAGCTTAGAGGATGAAATAAAAGTTTTTTTCATGTTACCATAAAATTTATGGAAGTGGTAATTCACACACACACACACACACACACACACTCACACACAAACATTTATGAAGGACAAAGTGAAAGATATAGTAAAACACCAAATTACTTTGGGAATATATGTATTAATTTTGAAAAATTTTAATATACATGTGCTGCATATGCATCCACTCTTACTGTATATAAAAACATGGGATGTACCAGGTTTTCAACCTGTGTCATGACCAACAATGCAACACACCAGACCAGAGAGTCAGCAAGGGAACTAATCAAACCCCTGTTCTACCCCCAGGGGTGACATCACCAGCCTCGTATTTGCCCTGTCTTAGCAGTTACAACACTTCCCCCGTCGTTACCGCCGTTTCGACATATCCGATCTCGGTGAGCGATATTTTACCTCACCTCTGAGACCAACGTAACAAACAGAAGGAGCTGACAGGTTTCAGACCAGGATCATTACCAACAGCAAGACGTGCCGGGCTCAGGTTTTTCAAATTTGACAGGATTATCACAGTGTCTAATGGTGATGACCCCACTTCAGAACCCACTGGCTGCCCTCATCTGTTACCAGACGTTACCATAAATTTACATGCATTTTACGGAAAGTCTATGCTCTGTTTAGACTCATATTTTATTATTACTTAATAAAATAATACTGTATATAACCCCAACAAAATGCTGTGTACTTGTGCTTGTGTTTTGTTTCCATATCATTAGCTGTTTATAGTAAACAGTTCCTCATATTACACATCACAACAGGCTCAACTGAAAATGTTTCTTCTATTTATTTTGAGGATCAGAGATTTCTACCATTGATGGGCAAATGCTTCTGGAAAGGAAGTTTTCCTTAAATCACGTGTGTTAAAAATAACCCATGAAGATTAGGCAAACCGAACCATACTAAGGCTTCTGAGGGCAGCTGTGCATCATGGGTATGGGCAGATCCTGACCCTAAGTGGCTGCTGGCTAAAATGTGCTGTGACTTCAGTGAAAGGAAAACACTTTACCTGAGCCCATTCATCTGTGTGTCAATATTCTCTCTCTCTGTCTCTCTTTCTCTCTCTCTCTCTCTCACACACACACACACACACACACACACACACACACGCACATTCACATGCACATGCACACGCACAATCTGTGACTGCTCAGCCTGGGTGTGATGAGGGAACTACATATTATACCCTTTGGGGAAAGTAACTTAGTATATGCACATCAAAAAAGGATGCTCTGTGTCTACAGCCACATAAATTTCACAAGGTAATAAAGTCACTTAACATGTAGAACTTTATTAAAGCTTAACAAATGCAAAGGCATCCTATTAGTGTTAATAAAGAATCTTTGGATACTCTGAAGCCATAATTATGATTTATTGATTCAGTACATCATAAATATGCATCCCCCTTAAATGTATTATTTATTTCCAGGTTAATAATTAAAACCACATTATTAATCAGCCCTGATGAGTGAACCTCTGAATTTTATTGTTAACTGCGATATTGGAGTGTCCAAAGGCAATGCTGGTTATGCAGATCTGTTGGAGGTAGGAATGTTGTTGTTATCAAGGCACATCGATGATTAAGGGGTTGCAGAGGAGGGCAGCATGTCTGTTACTTCTTTATTTCTCATTTCCAATGCACAACATAAACGTTAAGAGCAACAAATGCCAATTTATCACTTCTTAATCTATTTACTTAAATATTTACTTCTTGGTACGCAGAGAATGATACCAATGCCCTTTAGAACAGAATGCAAGGCAGATGTTTGACAAGAAACATTTCTTGAGATCTCCCTCTGACCACTTCTTTTTCTTTATTGTTTGTGATGCTCTGTGTAAAGTGAACACTTTCCAGTTTTGTTGCTGGCTCTTCCCCCAGGACCCAATGGAGTTAATCAGGTCCCAGGACTGAAAGTGCAGAAGGACTCGTGACGGCTGCAATAGGACCTGCTGATTGCCAACTATTAAACTTGGTGAAAACAGGGCGATGAATACTTCTGTCCTTTTTTGCTTTTTACTGAAAAATCTGGCTTGCTTGTATCAAGTTGGTCAGTTGCTAATGGCACAGGGCAGTAGCAGGGCAGGAGCAGGATAGAGAAAGAACAAGGCAGAAGAGGATCAAGAGTAGGGTAGGAATTTGGCAGGGAAGGGGCAAATCTGGACAAGCATGCATCTGCTCAGCCACAGCTGCTCCATCTCATATTCAGGGTAAAGAGTCTCAGGCAGACAGAAGTGCATAAAGACAAATCAAAAACAACTGGAACAACAGGACGGTTTCTTCTAAATCCTCCAGTAGAACTGAGCGCACAAATGAACACATGCCATGTGAATGCGCCAACACAAGAGTGTGCGTTCCATCCCGTCATCTGCTCAGAGTGTTTTGTCACATGTGAAGCCATGTCTTGTTCATATTTTAATGTGAGAATCTAGAATTTTTCCATCGTCGGGCAACTGGATTTTCTGTGCAATGTGAAATTATGTTCCAGTTTAATAACACTGGTGTCAACAGCAGCAAAAACTGCACACATTTAGGCATGCAACAAGTGGCATGTTTTGTATCTTGTGACTATGATCTGCTGTGCTCAGTTCCCTTAGTTCTCCATGGTAGACACCTCCTGCAGGCCAGTTCCTCGTTAGAAAGAGGTGATGAGTTAAAATTACAACAGCTGCTTCTTTAATCTTCAATACTCTCCAATACTCTATGGAGCTCATCCAGACATCTAAAAAAACAGCAATAATGAGTAAAAAACGAATGCATATTCATTAATTTAGAGTGCAGAAAGGTAGGAGGTAATGGCTATAAAAAAATTATATATCATCAGAATGGAACAGAAGCTGTGCAGCAGAAATGGGTGCTGGTCTGTTTCAGGGATCCAGCAAATCTACAATGAAAAGTTCAGGTACTCCATGTCTTCATCATCTGCTTCGTCCACAAGAACAGTCATTCTCATTTTGATCAAACACATCATCATTTTAAATTATGTGATTTTAAAGGCTGAAAGAAAAAAAATACAGCCAAAACGATTGTTCGTTAATATCGTTTGCAGATATAATGGGTCTCGATTAGGTTATGAAAGGAGGACTATGAATTCATTTTTTTAAAAGCAGGGGGATAAAAAAAACTCCTAATCACATCATGTGAGCTTGTGAAATGAGCTTCAATAAGCTGAAATACACAATGGAGTACAAAAGGCTGTGCTCAAACCAGGGGTGGAGTATGAGGTCTACATAAGAATGCCAGACTCCTTGCATTGCACCTGCAAGCCTGATAGTACCATAACCACTTACAGACAAAGGTAAATGATAAAAAAAAATTACCTTTTTTGTAATATGGAGTGATAGAGTAGAAATTTTAGAGAATTCTCCATAAAATAGTAATGACACCAAAATGGCATTAGCTGGTATTTTGGCTTTTTCCTAATCAGACAACCAAGATGATAAAAGATAGGGGGAGAGGTAAGAGCACGCCTGATGAAGAACAGCCAAAGCTAGGCTGTGGACACTAATGACTGAGAGAAGGACATGCGACCCACGTACAACCCCAGGAAGGTCACGAGATGACACAGAGCAGAAATGGGTTAGAGGAATGGACAGGTGTACCTCTGTGGTTGCAGTTGTCCCAGGGCCCATGAGTGGAAGTCTTTGGCAGATAAGGAAGTAGCAGGACAGGGGCACGTACTCCAGGTGGGTTTGCCTTGCTCATAGACCACAAATACAGGGTGACAGAAGTGTGAGCTGATGGGAATGGTGCTCCACATCAGCTTTGGAGATGCTGTAGTGAAAGGATTTGACATCTTGTAGAAGCAGCAGACAAAGGCACAGACAATGTACGGGAAAAGTATGTAGACAGCCTTGGGGAATCGTGCATAGACAGCCACTGGCAAAGTACATGGACAGTCCAAGTGAAACGTGCGTTAGACAGCTTCAGGGAAGCATGAATAGACAGCCTCAGGGAAGCTGGCATAGACAGCATCACGAAATCATGCATAGACAGCCTCAGGGTAGCATGCATAGACAGCATCAGGGAAGCGGGCATAGACAGCATCATGAAATCGTGCATAGACAGCATCAGGGAAGCGGGCATAGACAGCATCAGGGAAGCGGGCATAGACAGCCTCGGGGAAGCGGGCATAGACAGCCTCGGGGAAACATGCATAGACAGCCTTGGGGAAACATGCATAGCTTCAGGGAAGCATGCATTGACGTCCTCAAGGTAACGTGTGTAAACTTCCTCAGGAAAACAGTATGCAGACATCCTTGGGGAACAGTGTGGAGACAGCCTTTGGGAATACTGTGTAGACAGCTTCTGTCTCTAGTGTGTAGACAGCCTCAGGGAAAAGTGCATAGATGACATCAGGGGAACAAGCGTGCCATGAAACACAAGACAATCCAATACTAGTTGATTAAATGGTGACAAGTATTTGTGTGTAGCTATAAGATAAAGCTCAGAATAATGTCAGTTGCAAGGTAAGTAAATAGCTGATACCTCATAAAGTCCTAGGTGGAAATAAACTGCTTATAAGACAATGTGGAGATGAGGACCACCTGGGACATGCCTGATTATTTGGCTCTCAGTAAGCTGGTGATGAAGATGTTGAGGCCAACAAGTAAATTCGTAAAGCGGGCTGAATATCTAATAGACATTCCCTCTGACCAAATCAAACATCAGCCTTATACAGTTGTAACCCTCAATTAAACAAATAGGATGCTGAACTGCAAGAAGACACTGTTATTATTATTATTATTATTATTATTATTATTATTAAAAACAACAAGTTGTAATAGTAGTAGTAGCAACAACAAAGACGTAAAATAAAATAGCTACTATAAGAAGCTTCAACTCAAAACCTTAAATATTGCCTTGTAAGCAACCTTATTCAGTGTTTCATCTTTGTTAAGTCCAACAAATCGCCATTTAGACAATAATGCCTGCATTTGTTTATGGCACGCCAGCCCCATAAAACTTGCATTTAAACATTACTGCCTCTTAAAACTTTTATTAAGGTGAGCTTAACCTTGTAACATTATCTCCAGGCCACGCTGTTAGGTGGCAATTGTATCCGTCACTGTTTTGCTCCACACCCGTCAAATAACCTTTTCTACCTTTGTGTCCCCTGGGCCATTATGAACAATAAAATTAATCCATGACGTACAACTAACCTGGCATTTCAGCACACACCAAAGCTTGCTTTTTAAGACAGGAAACAGCAAGCTTGCCTGGCACAGTCAGCAAGTTTGCAGCACAATTACTTGCAGAATTCTGGGAATTGATATGAGTGTCCTCCATCTCATTTTGTGCTTTCAGTAAACCTATGTGAGGTCCATTAATCCTCATGGGTAACAGCTGGGAGAAAGGGCCACACTATAGGCCTATGCAGGTACTAAAACACGGGTTCGCTTTGTCATCAAAGGCTGTGAAATGAACAGATATCATGAGTTTAGCATTGCTGCCATACTGCCTCTGAAAAGTATGCTGCTAATGCCATTAGAAACTCAACTCAGATGACTATGGGTGGTAGCAGCAACAAGCACAAAGGTAGAATCCCAGGGAAAATGTGTTTGAGAAATATAAATAGTTTGAAAAGTCTGAACATGCGGTTGCCTATGGGGCACTGTGAATGGAGTTATGAAATGTATTACATGAGATTTCCTATTAGAGGTATTGTCCTGTTAAGTCATGAAATGAATGTTGAGGCTATGATAGAAACATCACACATAGTTAGTAGCTTTTCTGTTTGAAGCCAGGGGATCAAAGAAGCTCAGAACTCAGGAATAGAAGATTGTTATTTTAAACAAGAGAGTGTATAAGAATTAAAGCTCCATATTCTGTGCTGTTACAAAGGGTGAAACCGGTTTAATGCAGAAGGTTGGAAATGCAGAGCACTGCATTCTGGGTCCGCGACCCTTCACAGGATGAAGCGATTTAGAAGATGACTGACTGACTGCATTCTGGGTGGCGTCACGCCAGAAGCTGTAGGGACGACTTAGGAAATGAAACACAGAGGGTCACGTCATGTTTCATAAGATCCGGGCTAAAATGCTTGGCTGTAAAATTTCACATAAAAATTTAAAGCTGCATATTGACACATGCTGTAAAGACGTCAGATGTAGTCTAGCAAGCCTGACGTGCGATGTACGAGCTAAGTACACAACATCGATCCCTGCAAACCGGAGGAGCGTGTGATGATTTACCATTAAAGTCGTCCCATGGAAGACAAGCTACAGAAAGATATCAGCTTTATTTTCTGAGGTTCTGACCAACAGAGATCCTCTGTTCAGCTTTGCTTGAATCCTTTGCGTCTTTCAGTGGTGTGTGTGATGGTGGGACAGCTGTGCTGAGGCTCCCTTCGCTCTGCACGCAGTGACCCGGATTCGTCAAATTTGACTGAAGAGCCCGTGAATGTGAAGAGCGTGTATCACAACAGTTACAACGGTACAACGCTGTTAGCAATAAAAGCGGACTGGTGAAAAGGCAGTTTTGTGTACAAATGCCAGTGTCAAAAGTGTAATCCCAGATCTCTGGCGAGCATCCTCTAACAGACGTCAAAGGGTGAAGGAGACAACCTTTTTCAAGTTGTTGCAAAGGCACTTAAAAACCCACGTAACGAACCCGCGTGCCCTGCACTGTAAAGTACCATCTTCATACATATTCATTACTCCTCTGTAATAATGTCATATGCAGGATGATAAAATCGGTGTAAGTGCTCCCTCACATGGGAGTCAGAGTATTAAATCGTTTGGGGAGTGAGGATTGAGGGTAGGTTTGTCTTAATGTGACTTGAGGTGCCTGTAATTGATACGGTTACAACTGGCCTATTGCATGAAATCCAGATTCTACGACACATAACTGTGTGTGTAGAACAGTACTGAGTCCATTCATGAAACCATTGCTCCTACTGCCCCCCAGAGTAAGAGTTCACTGTTTATGTCCTCCACTGTAAGGCGGACTGCTGTAGAGGTCCAAGGTGTACTGTCTCGGTAATGAAGCCATCTTTAAGCCAAGCATACAGGAAATCAAACTGCTTATGTGTTCAGTGCCAGAGCAAAAGGACTTTCACAAAAGGCAGCCACTGCTTTAGAAAATCAATTCAGAAGCTTGAATCACGTGACCAAAACATTAAAACCAGGAAGTTGAAGAAAGCTGAGGAAGACCTGAGAAGGTCTTTTCCTCCTGCGCTTTTCTCAGTACAACAGCACGGAAGACATTTGTCACTTTTTAAATCACATGTGAATATGAGCACATACAAACTCCAGCATTTATTTCAAAACTCATATAGCCAGACCCAGAGGGCCCAAACCAGAAGACCAAACCAGACACATAAACAGGAAGTAAAGCCAGCTTGTTTGAGATAGTCAACTGGAAATAAGAACTCTTAGCACGTTGTATGGAACTTCCTAAAGAGCGATGATTTGGAATCATCGAGGCTGTGAGGAGTGGTTAATAGAATTAAGGATTAATGGAGCAGAAGACTCACACTGAAGGCCAACCATAATGAGGGTGAGACATTCCAAACCCAGCAGATTTATGTTTAACATTGAAAAGAGCTGCATGTATTGTCCCCGCACAGCTGCAAGAGGTGAGTTTGTCTAATTTTATTTGGCTTCGTTAAATACCAAGCCCTACCTTTGCACAGATTAGTGAACGGTTCAAATTATGATGAGCACTTTGGGGGCTTGGAGGGTTTTTATTAATAATTTTTCAGGCATTGCGACTGTATCTGACTGCAGTTTGCGCAAAGGTTGTGGCTCCTTGCCTGTGCGTGCAAGTATGCAAACTGCTTCAGTTTGACAAAGTACAAAGCAGCTCACTTCAGAGTATACACATTAAAGTATAATAAGGTGTTCTAATGTGCCTCTTCAAATGCAGTTCAAGTACCATTATGGAGCCTTTTACACTGGCGCACCAATGTCACTGTAAACAAATTTAAATAGTCTATTATTTTTTGAGGTGAGTTGTGGATTTCAGGCGGCACATTTACCGGTAATAAAGTAGGTCAATGAACATTTTTTCGCACTTTCTTTTAAAATTCAAAGTCGCAGCCAAGTATTGCAGGTGCTCATCAAAATGGAGCAGGTTGACAGAGTTGTTTCAGATGTCAAAACTGAATACATTTTCAACTATCCTTCCATCAGTTTTGACGGTTTATTTCTTTATTCCTTTTTTCCCGAGAATAACAGAAAAGGTAATATTTTAGGCACTGGAAGACTAAGTTTTGAACTGAACCAGGTTTAGTCCTGTATATCAAAATTAAAACAGCAATGTCTCCAGTATAGAACCTGTAAAATCCCTTGAGGCTAAACTCAGTTGCCTGTCCTTCATGCCTCTGACCAGCAGTGCCATTAAATTGTTTAGCTCTTCAGATTCCACTTAGGAACAGTAAGAAAACTGGCCATACAGGCGGAACAGAAGCACTAGTGTAGGGGGTTACAGCCACGGCTCTCTGTGTAAAAGTACCGCACTTGAACTAGCATCTGAGTGGCAGCTTCACCCTTGGGGTGAGCAACTGTAACAAGAGAGCAAAAACCCTACCGGGACCCAAGTGAGCAGTGACCAGGCAGTGCCCAGGTGAGATTAAAGCTGTGAAACCATGAAAGCCAACCCTCAGACTGCGGGCATCAAAGCAGAAGCAAAACCTGTCATCTTAAGGAAATTTCCGGAAACCGAATCCAGTGTCCAATGAGATTATTAGGCAGTAACAATGTGAGGCTTAACAAGAAACATAGAGGTTTCAGTGAATTTGAGCTTTTGTTGAGAAGTATAGTTTTTCCAGCCTGTGCCTTTCATTATTTTGTAGTCATTAAAAACCATCTGACTTGTTTCTCCAATTAATAGATAACATCCTGGAGAAAAAATATATTGGTACAGTGATAATCATATTTTTCCCCCTGGAATTTTCTAAAACTTTTTGCTTATCAGAACTAACATAACGCATTTTTAACCCATCTGTTCATTGTGGTATTTCTATTTAACAAACCAATTACAAATTTCAAAATAAGAAAGGGAGAAAGTTTGATGCAGCAGATTTGACAACAGGGAGGGTGACATTATCTTCACCCTAGTAACATACAAGGAAGAGACCATCCACTGCAGTCACCAAAGCGGAAAAGCTGCCTATCCCAGCCATAGCACAAGCACTAGGCAATAACTCAATCTCTTCTCAGCCACTGCACTATTAGGTAGCTGTCACTGTTGAATTACCCCCCCCCCCCAATTTCACATTCTTTTGTACATTATGTGTGTGAAATGATACCCCAACACAAAAGTATGGAGTACCTGGGGAGTGAGTTTTGGGGTCTGGTTCTCAAAGGGGCATCTAGAGATGTTGCTTGGTACCTACGCTGTACACAACACAGTTATACTGTAAGATGTCATCCTTGCTACACCAGCTGACTGCTCTTCTCACTGTATTCCTGTGTTTCTAACATTGTGGATGAAGATTATGACACTTATTTCTTCCTGCATGAGCCTGCCTGCAATGACCTGACGTGAGCTAACTCCATACCGGCGCTGCTGGTTTAAAAAACACATCTACATAACTGACAACAAACGCAGTACTTTACACAACTAATAACATATTTTAATGATTACATTAACAATGATGCGCAGAAAAAATCCACTAAATAACTATGTCCCAAACTGCCAAATGTTAATACACAAAAGCATTTCTTTTACATAATAGCTGTTGCACAGATTTTATCCATGCATCCACACCTGCACACCAGTTACCTTCACACCAAGCACACCCCTTTATGTTACATGCATTTTACGTTGAATGTTAGGGCGTTGCCCATCTGAATGTACTCGAAAAGGATAATGCCATCTCTAAAAATGAGGGATCTCTTACGTATGAGACCAGATCTCTGGACAAAAAAAGAGTCAGTTTGTTTGATTTGTATTTTTAAATGTTTTGTTAGATGTTTGTACCAGATAGAATAGCTACAAAAGTTAAGAAATCCATATCGATTTTCTCAAGAAAATTACTTACATTGTCAAAATGGGAGCTTAAGAAAAACTAAAACTGCATTAAATTACCACATCCAGTGGTGAGGGGTTTTGTAAGCAAAGGCAGGTGCTCTTTAAGCTATTGTCCCTCACAATGTTCGGTTTCTTTCCTGAAGTGAGAAAAATTGTCATGGATGTGCTTACCTAGCTAAGAGCATACTTCTTTATGAAGAGCCTCCTAATTGCTTGATTTGTGATTAGTTTGAGGCTTCAAGTATTTAGGTTGGCTTCATTTATTGCCTTGCTGTTTGGTAATTAAATATTTTATTTTACTTTAACTTAATATTTAATAGTAGTTATTATGAATTTCTATCAGTGCTCTTGTTTTGCGTTTTGTGTTCTTACTTTTTTATATTAATCCTATTAAATTTTGCTGCCTGTATTTTGGATCTTCTGCTATTCCTGTGCTTCTGACAAGCAGTGCTGACAGTGACACAAGTACTATGATTCAAAATGATAGTTTCAAAGTGATGTATTTATTTATATACAATTTTGTAAAACTGATACACTCGGTGATCCTCTCATGGACAGTTACTATCTACAAAAATAATATTGTGTTGAGAAATTTAGTAAAAGGTGACATTTTTCATTAATAATGCAGAGAGGTCATTGCAAGAAATAATGCAGGTTTAAAAATTTTGAAATTTATGACTTTCACATTTAAACAGGAAATTTCACAAAGGGGTTATACCACAGCAGGACAGTCAGCCGTGGCTTTGACTTGATCCCCTTACTTTTTCAAGTGACAACGATGGCCAGCTCAGCACCAACACCTGCGATACAAGAATGTGAAAAACAGGCTGTTTTTCTGCACATTTATTATGCAAAATAAATTTAAAAAATAAACCATGTATGGAATGTGATTAGCTGAGGGGAGCCTATTGATTGAAGGGAGCGACAGTCTTGTTTGAACTGAGGGATGGCCCAGACGGTTATCGATTCGGTGCAGGGTCTTGAGAAGGGGGAGTTCTGCATCTGCAACAATGCAGTAATGTATTCTCAAGGCAAGGGTGGGGCGGGATGGGAAGGTGGTTATATTAACTATAAAGCCATTATTATTGGCCCGACTGCAGCGCCTCACAGTAACTGTAAATAACCTGGCAGCTCTTTGCCTTGCACGGGTGCCGTGATTTAGCACCGTTTGTTTTGCTCCTCTGTTTGCTTTGCATGATGGGGATATTTACGATGCCTTTGGAAAGATGCCCTGCAACAGTGCCATCAGACATGATAGCAAAAGGTCCGGTCGTGCCCAGAGCCAATTCCCAGGTATTACACAGCTTTATGTTTATGACCCGCCCCCCCCAACACCGCAAATTCTGGTGCCTCTACATCACTGAGCCTTATATAATTATCCAACAAGGACACTTTGTCATTCAGGCCAAAGGGGAGGAGGGGGGTGAGATTAGATGCACATTATTTCTAACGTTTTTTTTTTTATGTCATCTTCCCCTTGTTAACTGCCCATCCCGAACCCAGAAGGTCATGACCTTACTCATGTTGACATTAATTAACTCATCGTCATAATTAAAGAGTTACGCCTGACGTGGAGTGAAATGGACAGAGATCACTAAGCAGGCACGTAATTAATAGGTCCCACATTGAAGGTCAGGTTTCAGAAGGTCTGTGGACAGGCAGGGTTGAAGTTTTCCTTTTTTCTCCTCTTAACGGCATTCTGCAAGAACGACCGAAGATGGTTCAGCGAGCTGAAGAGATTACTGCAGCTGGAGGTTATGGGACAGAGGAGGTCGAGGGTGGCGTGCTCTGGAAGATTCTGGAAGATCACTCTTGCCTGTACCTTGGAGATAACGTGTGTTCATCACTAGAATGTGAAATATAACGCTGCCAAACTTGACCTGGGTGGAGGACAGGAATGACCACTGAGAAGGTAAACAGCAGTATTGTAATGATGTTCTCCACAAGATTTTGAGGAGCTGTGGACTATTGATGAAGAACTGATATACTGTACTACTGAGGGTAGCTGTAATATTAACGATAATCTCCTCATTAAACAATGCCGGCTGGTCTATTAGTAGTCAACCAGTCAAGCCGTGGCAGAGCTTGTCACAGCACTTTTCAAAACCATTTATCAACCCCCAGGAAGCGAGACAGTTAAAGATCACGATCAAGCAAGTGAAGCTCCTACATGTGATATAGGAACTTAACTTGCTTAGGAACTATAGGAACTTTGCTCTAGGCAAGGAACTTAACCTAAAATGCTTAAACAATGTCTTACATCCTAACTTTTGTAGGGTTAAGTTACTTTAAATAAATGATTCTGGAAAACAGATAAATAAAACTAAGAATTTATGGCACTTTTAAAGTAATTTGATAATCATGATAATAATGTTGGCCACTTTGTAACATCTCCTGCACACTGGGCCATTTTTCACCTGTGATGACTCAACTCCATTTCAGCACAAAGGAGGTCTGCTTCCCTTACTTTTTCCCCCCAGACATATTGGCATTAACAGTCAACTCCCACACTAACTTAACATCTGAAGGACAGGGAAGGGTAATTTACTGCCCATTTAAAATTAGTTTTCTTACTTTTACGTCTGAAGCTATAAATCTGCGTTGAGATAGACCATGCCATAGTCAAATGAAATGCATTTTCAGAGTGTTTACAGAACCAAACATCCTGTTGTCATTGGAAATTAAGACAACCGTGGTGAGTTAGCAGAGAGTTACACAATAATTGATTTTTTTTTAAGCCCAGTATAGTATATACCTTATCTATCTCTGTCACAATTCTTCATTATGCTACTGGTATGAAAATGGCTGTTATGCTGGAATAACTTTGTAATGACATATGGTTGGATTTTCAGATTTAGAAAAGCATTAGCCCTGCAGTGACTAGTGTTGTATTTTCCTGTCAGAATAGTGCCACCAAAAATATCCTTCAGGTTTACAATAGGAAAAAGTGCTTGATAATTATTCAGTTTTGTGAGTCCAAGACTATTTGGTAGATGTCTAATGGCCATCATTTGGACAATATTTATAAGTTTTCCACCTTACTTGAAAAATTTCCAATTAAAGAATAGATGTTGTACTTTTATATAGATGGCAACTGAACCACCTAGTCTAAATGCTAAAGAAATTAGAAAAGAAAATCAAAATTATGGGACATTTGATGATAATTTGATGAATTTACATAAATGAAAACAGTAAATGTGAGGACAGAATTCCCCTAAGGGAAAACTATAGATCATTTAAAAACGTTTGTTTTTGCAGAAGTGATTCAGGTGTAGAACAGGTCTACTGAAGCAGTACCGTTAACTCATGCCTTTTTGATGCTAACATCAGAGGTCTGCCCTTGTTGCCTGTGTCAATGCCAAGTGATGTTTTTGATGTTGCCTGTTTTTTCCCCTCCTAGTCCAGGGGCTATATGAAAGATTAATCCAGAGGAGCAGTTGCGGTTGCTGAAGAGAACTGTAAATAGTTAATGCTGGGGCAAATATCTTTCCTAAAGGTTAATTGCCCTTATAATCTCTGTGCAAGGAGAATGACAGCGTCAGGTATATTAATAAGACATGACAAGTCAGGCCCAGGTGGGCTGAATGTCTAGAGGTTTTTGTCAGACATTACCATTCATCTTGTCCATCATTTAATGTACAAGTATGAGTTATTAGCCATCGGGGTATGATTTCAGGGTGGGGTGGGGGGTTTGGAAGAGTTAAGCATTTGTAAGAAAGGTCACTTATCTTTGAAAGACGGCACTGCGTCCTACTTAGTGTGTAGTTTTTCTGCATGTTACAGTCAGAGAAAGTGTCAAGCACACCGTCTCACTCAGATTTTGTTTACGTAACTAGTTTAATTTTGAACATGTACAGCTCACAGTTTCTGTTTTATATTCTGAGAAGAGGCCAGCATTTTAAACATCAGTGTGTTTAAAGTGCAAATGTAAAGCATGCTCAATGATCGCGCACAATCTGTAACAAAAGTTTGAAATGATTACACATGAGTATCATGTAACTTTACTGTATTTCTTATGTTAATCTTGACTAAATAGATAATCGGACCGTGTTTCACTTCCCCCACCAGTAAAGGTTCGTTTCAATTTCTGTCGATGAAAATAGTTTTAAGTGTTCCAGTCGAGCAATTCAGGCAAAAGGTGTTGGATAAAACTTGGAAAAAAAAATCACCAAAGATGAGGGTAGATAAGAGGGAAAGGAATGATTGGACAGATATGCCCTTTTCTTTCTTTTTTTTTTGGCAGTAATGGAAGTGCCAAAACAGAGTATGTAAAATGCAACGATCCCAGTACGACACTCCATCAGATGTTTGCAATGTGCCACTCCTGTGGTAATTGCCTTTTATTGTCAAAGTGCTTCTGTCTCAAACCATCATTTTGTCTGGTGGAAGCCAGCCTCGTGTTTTTTTTTTTTAAAGCTGTTCCAAGGAGCCGATCCTGTCCAGCAATCAAAATTACTTTTATTTCATGTTTTTATTTTCCAGAGAGACATCTATAGAAGCTTTAAAATACTCTCTGATTGTTTAATGTAGCATCTCAGAACCAACAAACTGCCAGAGAACGCCATTAAGGTTAATTGGCTGAAGAGGACGGAGTATGGAGTAAAAGGCATAGTTTGTGTGCAAAGCCTTTCTTTCCAAAGATATAATCACATTGAGCAAATGCACACAAGAGATCGAGGGCAAGGTCTTTGATTCATAAGGGCCGACTCAGTAGGTGGAGTGAAAAGGTGGAACTTCAGGCGATTTTTTCCTGTAGTTACCATCTCAGCGTGGGTGCAAACATTTTCCAGCCTTAATCTAAACCAGAAATAAGAAAAGGTATCCAACATCTGGTGTTGATAGGCTCTGGGATGATTCTGTCAGTATTCTCAGTATTGTGAGTCATATTTTACATTTTACACCCATGGTTTTAAAAAGCTTTAACCCACCTGAAAGCCATTACAGAACACAGTTAAACTTTACATGTAAATGGGGTTTTAAATGTGAGCAGCAAACAACAGAACGGGGATGATTTTTGCGTTTCTGTCTAACTCCGGCTCCATCCATCCATCCATTCTTTATACCGCTTAATGTTCCCCAATCCAGGGTCGCAGGAAGCCTGGAGCCCATCCCAGGAAGCACAGGGAGCAGGGCAGGGGACACCCTGGGCGGGGCGCCAACCCACCACAGGGCACATCTAACTCTGGGTGTTATTTACAAATGTTGGACAGCAGTAAGTGCCAATAGCATGTGAACTCATGTGACAGGCATTATCTAAAACCACAAATAATAATATAACGAAGGTGGGGGGAAAAGCAGGGAGGTGAAAGAGTTAAACTGGGCAATGAACCCAAGTATGAATGGCCTACCTGAGACAGAGCTAATATACAGGGCAATAGTGTCTCACCGCCCAAGCTGGTGTTGGCATGTCAAGTGGCGTTTGGCAAAGTCAGAGACACCATCTGGCTGAGATGAAAAGGAGGCAAATCACTGGGTCGTTGAAATGCAGTGTTTTTCGAAAAGCTCCATCCCACAGAGAAAACAGTGACCCATGGGTCCGTGGGGAGCCGGTTTATCAGGGGCCTGGTGTCAACGTGCAGGTGTGGCGGTGGTTAAGGGCCTCGACGCTTGTGCCAGGTAGCGGGGAGTAGTTTTGCCTGGTCAGACGGCCGACGTCCAAACAAACAGAAAGGATTTAGTAAGAACACAATAAAAAGGAGCCCCCTTCACCACTTCACGTTTCCACCACGTCAGGATTCTGTCACCACAAGCAGTTTGGCTTTACGAGCACACACACACTTACACACACACACCCTAACACCTAATTTACAGCAACACACTACAAAGTCTTGACCATCATCATGTAAAGACTAAATAAACATGTACTTTATTATTCCACACTGTTTTTCTTGACCTTCTCAGTTAGGTTTTGTTCTGCTGTGATTCTGAGCTGCTTTCCACACTTTATTCATGCCTGCAGACACTGATGTGATTTACTTTACCCGGTTTCTCCCCTTATTTTTCCTCTGCTTTGTCTTTGTCTCAGGATGACCTTTTCTGGCTATTTGGACCCCATCGCCTGTAAACCTCCTTTGTTCTCCGATAGTGGATTTTCACTTTGTCATTAGAGAGTGCCATGTGCTCGAATCCATACTGTGCATTACATAACACCAGAAGAAAGACTGCGAAAACACAAACCAAAGCAAATGAAAACTTTGGAAAAACCAGCAAATGTAACCTTATAAATGCCTCCCATAAATCCCTTCAGCGAAAATAACTACCTGCACTAATAACAATTATGTAACTTCACAAACTGAGTCTTTTAAATTGGTCACTCAAAGACACATTCTGTAGTCTTATGATGTCGAGCTAAACATTAGCAGTAAACAGCACAGTGGCCCGGTGCTGTAAAACACAGAGTAATGAAAACACCACTGCTGAGAGTGGGGTGGTGGGTGAGCACATTGTGACGGAAACACGGCCATGTCTGTGGAAGAAACTAGTTAAGGGAATATAGAATATGTTGAATGCATGTCAGGGACACCTGTCAAGGGCTTTATGAAGGATTCTGACAGGGCTGTTCAAAGCATCCACAGGTCTTTGCTCTGTCTATTTACCAAATTCAGAACACTTATTATTTCATGGATTTCTCAGATCATTTTCAATACAGAGGGATTCACAGAGTAGGCCAGGGGGTTTAGCACACCTCTCTGTAGAAGTATTCCTACATGGGGGGTGTTTCTGGGGATATAAACTACAGAATGTAAAACTACTTCAGCCCTGTGTATTCACACATCAGCTACCTGAAAAATTATCTGTGAAATTAAGCTTATAAAACATCCAACTTGTACTTTAAATTATTCATGTTCTTAGCAAGCAATTCATTGCGACTGCACAGGAATGAGATTCAGTCCATTATGGAGAAGGATACGTTATGTCAGGGAAGCGTTGGACATTACAACTGCTGCATCATCTTCCATGCTGCCATTTGAGCAGGTAACCTTTCAGTGAGGAGTCGATAAGCTAACGGAAGCAGACAGCTGTGGTTATTTACAGACGAAAAGAGATGCCCGTTTTCCTGCTCGCGTGTCCATATCTGGCATATTTACAAACCCGCCTTTCGTTTGGCGAGGTGGGGGCACTGTGCTTTTGAGGTGCGGTGTGCCAGTGATCGCCATTGCTGTCTCAGACCCCCTCAATTTTCGGCTCAGGCTTGTAGCAGCCGTTTCGTCCTCATGAGTACATACATCGTTTGTATGTGTGAATATGAAGTTAACAACACGGTAATTACGTAAGGAGTCCGAGAGAAAAACGGGGACAGTCCAAGGTGGGAATATACAGGGGTATTTTTTATTTTAATCTAGACATCTCAATTTCAACCGGAGAACTCACAAATAGTTTTATAACACTGATGCCAAAGCACAGCTCTATATATAGTGTAGAATAACATTATGAGTCCTAAAATTTTAATAATTTTCCTGAATTTGTGATTATTCTTGTTTTCCAAGTGGATTCTGTGTGTATTTTAATGTAAGATATTGTGGCACCTGCACAAATGGATGAAAGTGATAGAATGTAAATACACACACAGAATGTAAATCTGAGACATGCTACAACACTGTCATGTCTGCACCCCCTAGCAGTGCCACACAAGAATAAGACATACACTGATCTTCAAAGTAATGATGAATATGAGCCAGATATCATTTAGTGCAATACTTAGTCACCTGGCGTGGATTAGTAATGTATCTGTTCACTATTACAGACCTGTGTTTCCCCCGTTTATTGATTCTATGAGCTGTTCCAGGTGTGCTCAGCTCAACCCTCATCCACGTATTCGCTTCATGTTTTCTCCTCTCTCTGCACTTGTTTACCTGATTGTTCCTTTGTTCTTGATGGCTGTTGCCTTTGTTATGAATTTCCTATACAGACCTTTGAATTCTTTGCCTAGATTAATGAATATCGAAGGATGTTTTGCTTGGTGAATTTAATTGGATAGTTGGACCCAAATAAACTGGCACTTTCTGCTAGAATCTGCATCAGTTTTTGTGCAATTCATTACAAATATATTGTAGGGCTTTTTTTTTTAAGCAAAAGAGCAAAAAGATCAAATCCTTTATACAGAATGTATGTGCTTTTGAGATTTTGCAATCTAAGTTCTACCTTGACTTATTGTCCAAATGTTATTTGTTTTTTTTTTCCTGATTACTTCAGTACTAAGAAAGTTATTAAACCAATTAATGCCCAGCAAACACAAAATGTTCAAATAATGTTAGTTAAACATTTAGGGAACGTTAGGAACGTTTAGCTAACGTTATTTGAACGTTTTGTTTTAGTATTAGATATGGTCAATAAGTTTATGTTATAAAATTTTTACTCATAAACACTTCATTATACTTTCATACGTTTAATCATAAGATATAAATTATGAAGTTAAACTAAATGGAACAATTCATTAATGATGTGAAACTATGCATTTTGTTTTTAATTTTCCCAGTATACAATATTTACAATCTTTTAATTAATTCATTATTAATTAATTATAATTATTATTTTATATTGGACTAACATCTATTTTGGCCAAAATGAACTGCATATTCTTGTAGGTTTTTCCTCCTTTCATATCTTTCTTTGATTTTTAAGTTTTAGAAAAGTCAACCATGTTCTGATTTGCAAGTCTAAATAGCTCATCTTTTGAAGACTTCCTTCAGTGCCCACACATCCTCAAAAGTAATTAAAAACAAAACAAAACAAAATAATAATAATAATTTCACAGTTTAAACCCAGTGTACAGAAATGGGCAGAAACTTATACTGCTGACTTTGTGGTGGCACCCACAGACCTTTAACAGAGCCTTAAAGAACTTCAGCAAGACATCCTCTGATGGATTTCCTGACAGTCTTACAATGCAAGTAGAGCGACCTAGAAATTTAGATAAAGGGCCCTGCCTGACAGACGTTTAATGGATTATTTTGCACATGGTCAGTTTACATAATAGCATCTAATTAACCCAGCTGCATGATATATTGGGCGATTTGTTTCAAATGATTTTTTTACCCCAGTTCCATTATCACTGGATGTTCATCCATGGATTCCTTGATCAAACTCATAATGTTATGGCTGTACTCGCTCACCAGCTAGTGGGAGTCATTGCTCATAGAGACGACTTAATGGGACTGAAACTGTCCCATCAAGTTGTTTGAGCAAAGGGGACGGTCGGCCCAGCAAACAGGGAACATTCCCAGAACATTCACTATTTCCAAAATGTCCAGAACATTCCATGTTTGCTGGGGTGGAACTGGACTTCCTCAACAAGCTTGTTGTCCTTACGCTTTGTTGACGGTCAGAAAATGGTTTGTTGTACTCTTACTGTAATTCTGTGGGGATGAGATGGGTGTTCAGCTGCTGTCATGCTAGGCTGATGCTGGAAAGTGGAACGAGTGCTTTGGCGTTCTTTACAAAATGATGGTGTGATCTACAAGAGTGGCTGCTTCATTCTGAGAGATTGCTGCTTGCTTCTGTCTGTCTCCCACTGCATGATCAGAGATGTATGGTTTCCATCTTCGCTCACTTCAGCCCCGCAGAGTGATGCCTGCTCCCTGTTTGCCGAGGCTGCATGCCTGCTATCAGTGTTGATGATTTGACAGGGAACAAGAAAACAGAGGAGCTGTCCTTCAAGCAACTAGCAACAGCTAAGCCGAAAGTTTTTGATGCTACATCGAGCACCATCTAAGTGAGATTCATGCCTAAACTGTGGTTCTGCTATCATTTAACCCCAAGGTCATTTTATTTTCTACTAGTGCTTGTTTGTCTCCTAATTTTCAAACATAATCTCCATTCCTTCTCTAAAGACTTTTAAAACTGATAAAAAAGGTTAAATTCTTAAGACCCAGGTGAAAATTCTCAGGAGTCTTATTACATTTCATTTTTCTTGTGGGGGTAGGGCTACATTTTGGGTACCTATAGCATGTTACACTGCTCTGTGTCATAGCATAATATCCTATATCCTTTAGTAAAAATTCATAGCATATTATTCAAATCTTTCAGCACTGAGCTGTTTAAGTAATCAAAGTATTTTCATGTGTAACAAACATAAACATTATAAAACATATATACTAATGCACCAACTAGACGAGGGGTGGCCAATCACAGTCCAGAAAAAATGCAACGAGTGCAGGATTTTGTTACAGGGAATGCATTAATTTAAACTGACTGCTGTTTCAATTAAATATCAGTTACATTGTTGCTTCCTTTCTTTTTTTAAGACCGTTTGCATCTGTCTGTGCTTAGCTGTCTTAATTTCAAAAATATGTTACAAAGAAACAAGTTAAAAGTGAGATTCTTGTGCTTTAAGATTTGAAACTAAAGTATAACTCACACATTACAATATGACTCTAACTGCAGAATCAAAGCAGAAAATGTCAGGATAATTCAGCATGGTGTTTAATTAAAACCTGTCCTTATCAATTGTATTCAAATTTTAATAATGAACAGCAGAAACGGAAAATGAACAAAGCTTTTTCAGAATTTCAGGATTGACACAGTAATTATACAAAAAAGTCAATAATGTTTAATCGGCATTAAAGCTCCATTAAAAGTAGAAGTTGGCTGAAGTAAAAAGCTGCACCCACTGTAGCCCTCCAGGACTGTGAGTGGACACCCCTGCACTAAGAAGTAAAAAAATTACATCGTAGCAAATTGGTTTATAGTACATGCAAAACCGAATCGACCATCAGAGTGAGTTAGTACCCAAGCCAGGGCTACTGTATGCTAAACGGCCCATGCTAACAAAGAAACATAGTTAGTTATATGTAATACAAATAACAGTTTTGAATTTGAAATTTTGCATATTTCAAGGAGTGGTGCCTCTGAGATGGAACATTTGTGAGACCTCTACAAATTTAATCCAGCCAATTACACGTTACAAGGCTACGGTCCTGTTAATATATGGCCTTTGAATGATGATAGGTCAATAGTGCATCCACATTTCATTTAATGTGATTGTGTAAATGTGTAACAACAAACCGGTGTTACACATACTAATTTATGAAACCACTGTTAATTTGGATTAACAACTGCAAATTAGAGAATTTGCGTTGCTTTATTTAAAAGACAGTAGGAATTACAGAAGTGTTTGTGTTGTGTTTGACTAAAGAATTGTAATCGGTTTAAATGAATGGATCTCTCCAGGCAGCAGGTGAAGAGGGGATAGGGGCTTTCACACTGACCCTACAGGGAGTGCACTTCAGCATTGACCTACCTCAAGCACTGCATTTGAGTTGACAAATTAGTCTGTCATTCTTCACTGTAGTGAACCCCAGAACATCTAATTTGATTCAATTGCTGACATAATTTAAATTTTTTTCTCCAAGTCAATCTCCTTTTATTAAGTCAACCAACTTATGAGTACGGCGCTATAGCTTTGGTGAGAGAACTCTCAGCTCAGCTATACTCACTCACTCAAAGGCCAACGTGCAAATTTTTCCACACATTAATGCACTCAGATACTTCGTCAAACCAAATAAAAATCTCAAATGACGCCCTTTTCCCTCCCTTCCCCTCGTCAGTTTTAATATTCTAAGTAGTGCGCCTCGTCCCTCTGGACAGAGCTCGTCTCCGCATTGTAATGGAGGCTGAAACTGAATTGCCCTGCCACAAAAACAGCGCTTTTCCCTAATGTAACCAAGTTGAAAAGGAGGATGCACTGTTGGCCCGATGTCAGTAATATTCATTTCGTCTTTTATTTCTTCCTCGGCTACTTTTCAAACTGTTTCCAATTTTACTAAAAAGTGTTCGTCTCATACTCGTAATGGCAGATGGCGACCACTCTGTCATCCACACACAAATCATCGTAATTTGGTGTTTTGGCTCTGAGGTGGAATTCAGCTCAAACTTTGACCCATATAAACAAATTGTATACCCGAGATGTTAAAACACAGTGCTCATCCCAAAAGCATGTCCTGGAGGCAGAAACGATATCTACATATCTGTTGCTCTTACTAATAGGGGAAAGAAAAAATACATTGTAGAGTGGCATATTTTTTGTGGCAGATTTTGAAGGCACAATTGTAAAATGTTGGTGACATTATGCTTATTGGTTTTAGCTATAAAACTCTGAATAGGGAGTCTGTAATATGTATACGTGTATATAAAATTATATATATATATATATATATATATATATACACATATATATATACATATATTTAATACATATATGTGTGTGTGTGTGTGTGCACGTGTGTGTCTTCACACACACACACGCACACACACACACACACACACACACACACACACACACACACACACACACACATATACATATCTATATATAAGAATTTTATTGGCTCAGCTCTTTGTGTGTTTGTTCCCTCATTGATTCAGCAGGAGCACAACCATCAGTCCCTTCCTTTTTCTCACCGTTGTCCTCACCGTGTCAGTCACTCTTTCATGTCAGGACCTCTCTTGATCCTCATCTGTCGTTATTCACTGTGTTGAGCGACATGTTTTCTGAGCAGCCTGCGTTTTGAGTCGCGACCGCTCGATAGGAAGGAAAAGGAAGGACACGGACTGCCTACAGGGAGCTGATTCCTCAACGCAGCCACGTTGTCTCCGTCAAGAACCCTAAAAGTGAATTCGTTTTAACCAGCCATTCAATGCCTGAGGTCATTTTGGCCGTAGTCTTCACTTAGATATGCTAAAGATTTTTTAAATATGAGGCATTGCATGGAAAACTAATTTGCACGCTTTTCTGTAATTGTTGCTTTAAGAGCTCAGAAGTTCAGAGATGACGTCTTTACAGCTGTGCCTTTTTCCCTCACAATAAAACTGGACGGCCATGTCAGAGCTGAGGAACATTACCCGGGTTAATATGGTATGAAGGAACTGACTCATCCCGCAGTGCTAACGGTTGTTGTGTCAGAAAGGGCCCCACGAACATGATTGCTGTTACTGTACTGGAAATGTCTTAAGGGAAAATTGTATGCTCGTTGCCTTTTATGCCAGAAAACTATTTTTGGCATGAATCAGGCCTTCGCACAGCCATGCAAACCTATGCACAAATTGCCATTTGTCAGATCAGAATGAAGAACTGCACAATTATCTAACCAATAAATTGCATTTGAGCATGGAATGCTAATTGCATAGCACTGCATATGACTGCTAAAATGCCTCAGGAGCATTAAGATTTGTACATCATTCATAAATCACAGTTTAATCACAGTTCTTTTACATTCAGGATTATTAATCTCTCCAATCTGCAAAACACTCCATATAATTTAGAATCAATAAATACTACAGTGATCATCAGTAATACTTTTATACTGTACTACGTTCGTGAAACTATTTTGTCTGAATAAGAGTGCAATTACCATATATCATCGTCATGTAAAAAATAAAATAAAATAAAATGTGATTATATTCAAGAAAAAATTAATTCAGAAAAATTTATTGACTGTGCAAAACAAAACATTTGCATATTTATTTTATTCCATTGTTATTTTTTTTAAGACTGCCTTAGTCAGTTTGACAGGCAGCCAGCTGGTTTAATATATTGTTTGTCAGTCAGTCAGTCAGTCAGTCATCTTCTAAATCCTGTTAAGGGTCATGGGGAAGCCTGGAGCCCATCCCAGAACACATAGGGTGCAGGGCAGGGGACACCCAGGGTGGGGCGCCAACCAGAATGGTGGACAGATGTGATAGAGGTTTTTCCTGGTGTTTGTGGGTGTGGTTATACTATAATATTCCATAGTCACACTCCACTTCCAATTATGTCTGTCATACAACTCACTCATTAAGCATGGGATTGAACACTGAGGGTATCCTATAAAATAAGAACTACCATTCAGTTTTCAAAAGTTTTACTCCATTATCTCAGCATTGGCTAAAGTTCTCTTTATGTCTTAATTGGACATGTCTTCAGTCCCACCTCTTACTGATGTTTTTGTGTCAGCAAAAGGAAATGGCTTAAAAACATTTTAAAACAGAGGAAAAAGTACTGTTTATATGGTATAATAATGGATATTAATTTTATTTTACGAGTTAAAAAGTCAGTGTTTCCACAATAACACGGTATGCATTAAAACCCAGCATTATGCAAAATGAAGTGCTGGAAGAAATCAAGGCAAAGGCATTATCATCAAATTGCCATCATCTCACTAATATCTTCTGCCAACAGTCTCACAGATTGGCTAAAATTTGTACTTGTTTCAGAATGAAAGTTTCCCTTAATTTTTTATGCACTGACTCACAGTGGCACTGATTCCTTTACAGCGTGAAGTGTGTGACGTGTTCCTTATCGCACCGAGGTCTTACTCACTTTGTCAAGTATTAATGTTTCTGTTTCACATCAGCACCTGACACACTACCAGATAGCTTTTCCGGCCCAATCTTGTAACCTTGAACATGTATTTAAGTCAAATGAGCAAATACATGAAAATAGCACTAATTAGCACACCATGAAACACATACTGTCTGTCTAAGTGCCACAAAGATGTCTTTTATATAATTAATTGCTTTATGTTGTATTCCATTGACCGTAGCGTTAAATTGTTTTACTCCATGTCTAAAATGTAAATGTTTGGTAAATGAAATCCTGTATAAACCATTTCAGTGTTTCCATTATGCTCACACCATTCTGTAATTTACTAATTTCATGAGAGGAAATTCATATTTTGGATACATTAATATTAGCGGAAATGATTGTAAATAAGGCAAAAACAGACAATTTCTTGAAAGACTGTCAAATACATATGGGCAAATATTTAAACTCACATAAGGTTGAAATGACAAATCAAACATAAACAGCCTTCAGAAAATGTGAAAGGAGACACAGCGTGTCAAACTGAGGCACAGCTGCTCGAAGTTTAAAATCCTGCTGCTGAGCATCTGGTTAGCTTAAAAAGTCAGCTGCACTGCACTTCCAGAAGGTGCTAGATTTTTGAAGAAAGAGAATACTTTGAATTCCCATGCCAGTTTATCATTAGTGAGTGTCTGGACACATTATCTTGGCCCACTTATGCAAAGTCTGTGGTTTTGTTTGGTTTGTAGCTCCTAAACTGTCAGAAGGGACTGAGGTGTATCCCCACATTTGTCATGGAAACAGCTTTCCTCTCCATACCTCTCATTTTTGTGTGTTTAGCTGTCATTTTCTGCTTCGAATGTCAGCTTTAGATCTCTAATATAAGCTGTTTCCAACTATGAGAGAAAGCTATTTAAAATGAAGGCAGTGGGGCAGTAACTGTGACCTTTGACCTCTAACTAAAAGCACCCCAGGTAAACCTGGAGGCTTGTTATTCATCTCCCGAGGGAGCCTGGCCTTTTGTCACTTTCAGTAAATGCTGAAGAAAAAAAAAATTTTAAACGTGTCATGTTTGTGGAGAGACCAGACAGTTCCAGTAAAAATACCATGACAAATGCATACAGTTTACCCAAAAGACCTTATGTAATTACCCACTTTTACCTACAAATGTACCTGTCATGATTATTGCTGGGTACAATTTGTTATTCAAAAGTGCACAAAAGTGATTGAAAATCCACATAAATGAACAAGCTGATTATCTCACAAATGAAGACTGATATGCACTTACCATTTAAAGTGGTGAAGTCTTAAAAAAGAATTAAATAAATATTTTCTACAAATAGGTGCCCAGTGGATAGGTAGAAACTGTAAGGCTGTGTGACTGGCAGGGGCCATCAAAAATAAAAATCCTAACATGATCATCTTCCATGGGTCCCCAAACCTTCCACGGGTCCCCAAACCTTCCACGGGTCCTCAAACCTTTACTGGCTCCCCCAGGCACAATTTTTGCATAAGCCTTTAAAGTACTGTGTCATGTCTGACCTGTCTTTTTTAGTGTCTAACAAGGAATAAAAGACATAAGGGAATGAATCTGGCTAAACAGTGCTTTAATCTCAAAATATTATCGTCAAAGTCCAGCAGCACTTTACGGTTTCAAATCACAACCATGTGTTTCCATGAATCTTAAGTGGTGTTCTTATATATAGCTATGGAAATAATGGTTTCCCAATTGGTTTCCCTGCTGTCCCAATTGAAAAAAGAAAACTAAAACTAAAAACTAATTGACTTTGTCAATTAGTTCCTCCTTTGTTCCTCCTGGTAACGTGGACAAGTCATGAGTTTGGGCACCTGGTTTTGGCAATCACAGAGACAGCTTATTTCTTCTCTCCTTCTTGCTGCTGACCTCTGACACTCGGGCTGCAGATGGAATACTCTCCTGAATCTATGCCGAAAGACTCAATCGCTGTCTGAAATTACATAGTGCAACACCCGATGCCTGGGTCCCGGAAGTCTACTTTCACCAGGAGCAGACCCAGTTTTTTAAATTTAAGTGCAGTAATTTAAGATGAAGGATATAGCGGTATTACAGTTGTAAAAGAAGAGAAGGAAATATAGCAATAATTCTGTCCATGTAATAAACTAACTTCAGAGTATAACCTTCATAAATGCTGGACGTTGTCCTGGAACACCACTGCTGTGGTTCAGATGCGAGGTAGGCTAACATTCTCCTGAGGAACATGGCTCTTTGAAGGCAAAGGACCACCGACTGCATCAGTTGTCACCGCTGCACACCTTAGGCCTGAGCTCCCCAGGTTCTCTTCTTGCTGTAATTTAAATTCATTTTACAGGACCTCACTAAAATCGCACATTAACTTAGACAGGCTGTGGTGACCCTTTTCAAAGGCAGCATGGCCCATCAAGAATTGGAGGCTTCTCATTGGCTCATTTTCGATCAGTATATCACATTAAAAAATGATTTATATATTGCAATAGAGCAGACTGAAATGCTTAATTTTCCTCACCTATTATTATTATTTTTTTGGGGGGGAGGGGGGCTTTGAGTGCCCCAAAGCACATAAAATATAATTACCTCAAAGAGCACAACCAATGTTAATAGAAAAGGCTAACAATCATGAATTTTTAAACGAGTTTTAATGAGTGAACAAGTGTTTCAATGGCCTGGACATTGATTAAATGCTAACAACATGTTATGACCTGCCCGGGGAGCACAGCAACACAAAACAGTGCCTTGTGTAACAGGACAGGCCGCCAGTCCCGTGTTTCAGGGCAAGGAGGCAGAATGTTTTGCTTAAATTGGGGCTGTGTTGATGTGATGAGGATACAGAACTGTTGCCTGACATCCAGACCCAGTTCTGTCTGATTTAGGAAACTTCCTCGGGTGGAGGAGTGGGAGGTCGTCATTTCGGAAGACTTTGAGTTTAATGACGCTATATCATGTCTGAATGGTTTGGTGCAGGTGAGTAGAGCTCTACCTCATAAATTTAAGACCTACTGTAGTGCTCATTAAACTGACTGCAGTTTCAGTGCCCCAAAAGGGAATTGCTGTTGTTGCCACG
>JABJVR010031019.1:0-34814 GCA_025773905.1 Chitala chitala
ACACACGCACACACGCACGCACGCACGCACACACGCACACGCACACACACGCACACACGCGCACACGCGCACGCACACACGCACACGCGCACACGCACACGCACACACGCACACACGCACACACATACACACACGCACACACACGCACACACACACACACATGCACACACACACACACACACACATGCACGCACACAGCATTACCTTTGTCACCAGCTGGCATTACACTTGTCTAGAGGTGATACTGTCCATAATACAATAAATGCATTTAAACAGCCTCTCTACTGAACTTAAAACACACTAGACAATCCAGCAGCCTCCTGAGACCAATTTTAATGACAAGAGATATCGGGAGGATAATTTACAGATAAAATTTTAACTGTCAAGTTCAGGAGTCATGGGCTCATCGTGTGGATTTAAAATATGCGCATCTGGGGAGCTTGATGCAATCACAACAGAAAACAATTAAAGCTATAAAACACTATAAAACAGAGGCTGACGTGGGAGACGCTTGTGTGAGAGAACCGCAGAGCTCAGCAGCTGCTCTGAAATGTCAAATGGTGCCTAATCCCATTAGGGGAAGGCGCACCAGGCTAAGAACATCAAGGGCTGCAACACAAGGCGAAACATAAAGGCAGCGTTTTTAACCTCTCCACACGAAGACAAGAAAACGGGGCCTGCCATATGAAATGATGGAAATAAAACGACATTTACAGAATTACATTTGTGCTAGTTAAATGGTTACATTTTTGGTGAGTATGTTGCACAAAAAAAACAGCCCTTTACTGTTGTGCCTCTTAGTACACTTGAAATTTTTATATTTGACTTTTCTGAGTGTGAGATATGCTTATAAAAGTTTGTCAGCTTTGCTGAAGTGGATAACTAGACCTCATTCCATAAGCAATTTTATTGTAATCAAACATAGCGTTTCTTTATAGCATGAACAGGGCTGTTATCGTGGAGAACTAACAGACTAACAGTTGTCGCAATCATAACTGCCACCTGCGTTTCCATTAATTTCGTATCCCAAACACCTGGAATTCAGCTGCTGCTGTGTTGCTGATACTCTGCATGTCCTGTTTTCAAACTTGGCTGTTCTCAGTGCTGAGAGCCCACTCCATCTCCTACTCACTAAACACACAATGCTTCTCAGGCTTGCTCTTAAGACGTGACAGACATACACACATGGGCCACACACACCTTACTGCTCCTTACAGGCTCACATGCTTACTTCAACACTCGTAAAGATGCAGCAGCGTCATCGAGTGGCTCCCTCAGAATACAGTAATGCATTTTTAAGTGTGAGTGAAAATGACCAAATACCAAACTTATTTAAAGCACACATTTCAAACTCTATTTATATAGAGATACTGTGGGTTACACGTTTTGAGTGGCTGTCCAGTTAAATGAATGTCAAAGTGTTCTTCACCTCCTGGAGATTTTCTATGACTACAAATTAGAAAATGCATTACAAGGCTGCAACCCCTCAACCCCAAACCAATGTCAATATTCAGGATGTCAGGTGAATAAATTCATTGTAGAGCATTTGCGTTACATCACAGAGTTTTGGCACTCAGTCCACATATTTTCTTTCAGGCCTGTAGAACTGATAGTATCTGACATTATTAGCAGTAGAAGAGGACAAAGAAGAAAGGCGAGGACGTGAAGCCACCAGCCAAGCTGGTTATACGTGTGAGCGGTTCACAGCACAGGACGATTACAGCAAAACCCAAACATGTTTTCATTTAAGTAGCACAGGAGTCTTGATATAAAAATAGATTTGGATACAGTCACAAAAAAATTTACGCAGCTGTGTACGCTTTTAAAACACACGTCTTTCCATCTTCAAAATCTATTACTTCGCATATTGACAAAATGCCAAGAAACAAGCCTTAAAATCAGTACTTAAGATACAAGTTTACTGGGTATGTAGAGATCTCCCCATCATGACTGTCATTGGAGAAATGACACACAACGATTTGACAATGATTTAATATGAAACGGGAAATGTTTTTAAAACAAATGCGAATGCCATTGCTTGTTTTTCTTGTAAACAGCAAATGTACAAACATCTGAACATACACAAACTGCTTTAAGCATAAGAAACCTCATTCCACCCAGTTACCTTTAACACCAGCTTGCTGTATTATATGAAGACCATGTCAGCCTCAGATGTGTAAAGCCCACTTTAATAGGTGAAATGCTCTACTGCATGTCCTGATCTTCAAATCTCTACAACCTGTTACATATAAGTACCCAAATTAAAATATGTATTTTGACTCAAGGTCAAATTTCAGTATTTGCTTGCCAAATTTAAGGCTTTGCATATTCTGTTTGCAGGACAACTTTCCACACCCTGAAGCCCAGCTCCCTTAGAACTAGTTTTCCCCTACACTTATGATTGTTATACAGCCTTTACTTTGAGTCATGATTTTATATTAAGGGTGCATGACCTTCATTCATTTTAACCCTAAATTACTAAATGTGTGCAAAATTTATGATAACCTGGAATAAGGGCCATGGTTTGAAGACACCCCCCCCAAAAAAAAAAACCCACCTTTACTAGTGTAGACAGTTCAGTAACCCATGCTGATCCAGGAACACCGTTCACTTGGTGAAATCAGGATGTGTACTTTCTCAACCCATCTGAATTAAGCAATATTACATCTTTAAGATGGTATTGACAAAATATTTAAAATCAAATGGAAGGGGGGGAATTCCAAAAGTTAAAGGCCAATTATGGGCCTACTTGCAAAAAAGCCAGAGCAGAATTAAGACCAGAAACCCCCATTTTATGAAGTGGGCTACACCTCAGTTTAATACAATTAACACCTTCTCACTTACAGAATCAAATCTGCCTTTAAATTGCATATTAAGTGCTGCCATTTGTCTGAATAGCAGCTCTAAGTGTCAAAACCACGGTATAAAAGCCTGTTGAATAAATTTTTGTATTCAAAGATGTTCTGAAAATAAGCATTCAGGGACACTAGGCATTTGATTACAGAAAATGGCCTGGATTAAACACTTATTGTTCAGTATTATTCCATCCCAGTCTAGTCAATTGTCAGATTTTTTCCAAATGTGGATTAAATCAGCTTCGCAACCATGCCGAAGACATATGAAGTTCAGTGATGCTTGCTTACCTGTTCAGGTCTGCTCAGTTGCTAGCTCACCACCTTACTAAAGCCAGTCATTTGTCACATTTGAGCCATGACATCTATGGCTAGGTCATTTAGTGGCATCTCAGTAAACCACAACAGCACACTGACACCACAGTAACCATTAAACTGAATCAAAACAAGTATTGCATGCCAAATTAATTCCTTTAATAAATGAAATCACAAGGACTATACACAAGAACTCAACCTTACCATAACAAACCATCCTTGCTTCAACACCAAAACTACACAAAACTCAGCACAGAGATCTGAACAACATACAACTTGTATATTTATACTGTGCGTTCTAACACTTGGCTGGTGCAACCGGCCCAGGCGGCTTAAGGCTGAAGAGGTCGTGGAGGTTGACCTCGGGATCAACGTGGCGTGGGATCTTGCGCTCATTAAACAGACTGGAAAGGTCTACTTCGAGCTTTCCTCTGCGTGAGAAACGCAGGTGCAGGGAGAAGAGATGCCGTAGGTCATCTTCCACAAGCGGGACCAGGCGGCGACGAGTCTGCACTGGCCTGTTCACCCGCTGGAGCCGCACCTGTCAAAACAACCAACATAGCAGGTCAGCCCCCAGTCCCCTGTGCACACCTGGGCCACAATTCTCATTTCCTGCACTAGAGGAGCCTGCACAGTATCAATGCTAGTAAAAATCCAAGATTAAGTTGCTAAACTTGAGGCATTTTACTCCAAAAGCCATTCAAAGCTTCAGAACTTTACAACCTACTTCTCTACTGAAGTGTGCAACATTGATTTCAGGATCATTTAGAAAACAGTAAGCACTAACTAAGGTACCATCACAAGAAATGTGGCAGTTTCAAATTAGTAAAATTTTCCACAAAGTAACTGAAGGCAGTATCTACTAGAATGAGTTTCACAATGAGGTCGTCTTGTTAAAACCATCTGATACTATGAAAATGAGTGTAGTCTCAAATTCTGCTGAGAGAATCTACACAGAATTCAGTCAGTCCATGTCCAAGTGCTGATAGCCGCAGCATCCTCAATTAAGGCGGCAGAACTAAAGTACACTAGAATCCAAGCTTGAAAGTGTTGCTTACCATCATCTTGTTTCTCTCGGGATCATGGCACAGAATGTGTCGATTTAGGCTCTCCTATGGCCAGGAACAAAAAGTTGAAAACAGATGTCAAAGAACCAATGTTAACTTTTTGATTCAGTTAAACACTTCAGACCATTCTTCCAAACCTTTATGGTGTTGATAAAGTAGGCAATGAGCATCAAAAGAAAATAAGATCAAGAGGCCCAATAGCCTGACCTTTCAGTCAACTGCACCAATTTACTACAAGGCCTTAAATTGAAGGCATTGAACATCTTGGCTGAAGCACATCTCAGCTATAAGGTTAATTGGTTTCCTTCCTCTTTGTTATTGGGAACATTCAGACCCTCCCTGTAATGAGCCTCTCCTGATGCCCAGTGATTCACTGCAATCACTCCCCCACCCCATCCACACACCATGCATATCAATCCCCCCCACTCCATCGCCAAACCACAATCAGCAGGTCAGTCCATCACACACACACGAACTTGATGCTATACTGTATGGGCTTCAAATTGGACACGGTACATTACAAAAACCCATTACATCTACCAAAACATTCAACCCCAAATGTGCATGTATAGTGCTGCTTTTAAAAAAAAAAAAAATAAAAAAAAAATAAAAAAGACCCCACTGAAACTGCAGTTCAAAACCATTTCAAATCTCAGAGTTTAAGTGTCATTAATCACGATCCAAAAATGTACAAGATCAATACTGCCCAAGCTGTACTCTTTAGAAATTAAGACCACTTGAACTGCTTTCCAGATGAAGCATCAGCACATTTACCACCATATTTTGCCAAACGTTTCAGAAAATCAGTAGCACTGAATGCATTACAGAATACACTTTATCTCAACTACAACTGGCTATGCTGCTGCGCTTGACCCTTACCTGCATGGCAAAGCTGCGAGAGCAGTCAGGGAAGTAACAGCTGTATTTGAAGAGCTGCAGGTGCACCTTGCGAATATGGTGCTCTAGATTGAAGGCCGAGGAGAAGCTGGCTTCACAGCCAACGTTGGGGCACAGCAACGTCGGCTTCTGCTTGGTGTGGGAGCGGGTATGATGCCACAGTGTCACCTTCCTGGTGAAGCTCTTCTGACACTGTTTACAGGTGTAGGTGGCTAGAAGGGAGAAAGGTGGGGGCAGGAACACTAACATCTGCAGAAGGTTGACAAGTAAGATTTTTCTATGGTCATTAAACTCCATCGACTAAATATCCAAAGAGCATTTACATTTGTTCTTAGGCTTGTTTTGTTAACTACCCAAGTTTTGTCCAATATCAGCAATTGTTTTCATCTTTCTACCTGTGTATAATCTGCAGGTAGAAAGGAACTGATTACCTGAGTGCGTCCGTTTATGTTTTAATAGGTTTTCCCAGGTGTACTCCACAACTTGGCAATTGGGGTGGGGGCAGGAATACCCTGAACAGAAAAGACCAGTGATTAAGAACTGGACATAAATGTCTTCAGTCTAGGTCAGTTTAATAGACTAATATCAGTCATCCTAAAATAAGAAATTCAAACATCGACTTTGCCCTTGCAGAGCTAACGATTGGATTATTAAATTAGGAGAATGTGCATGGCAAAATAAAGACTTACAGTGAAATTAACAAGCTTCCAAAAACTTCAGTTTAACATTGTTAAAGACATTACGCATTAAGGGCGCTGTGTTTGGATCCAATTACTAATCATAATGAACTATTCAAGAACAAATGCTCATTTTACAATACACTATACTATTGTAAGAAATAGAAATAATGGTTTCAGACAAAATCCAGACCAATAAAGGTATAATCCATGCCAAACCTGCATGAGTTTTTGTGTGAGCGTGGAGGGCAGCAGGGGTGTTGAACTTAGCTGTACATCCTTCCCTTGCACAACTAAAATTCAGAGTGATCAGTTAGTCAACACCTCCCCACATATTCCAGGGGGAAACTATGCATTTTATTTTACCTATGGAAAGTGCAGAGTCCTCAACCCCACTTTTTAAACACTTAAAACATTTGTTTGAAATTCATCCCAAACAAGTTCAAAAAGGATCTTGCTGCAAATTGATAATGAAATTAGTTTAGAAATTAACATCACCTATGCTTCACTCAAAACCATCAATTTTTGAACTAAACCAGAGGAGAAAAGGCTCTGATTAAGACATTACCCAGAATCCACAATCCAAAGCACCACCATAGAAATCAGTAGACCAGAACAGCTATACTCCAGGTCAGGCATGGCTAATGCAAATACTAACAGGACTTAAACCAAAGGATAGACCATTTGCAAAGCAAAGAGGCAAAGACCATTTACTAACCATCCACACTTAACTGAAACACCAAGCTATATTACAGTGAAATACACCATAAGTACTTAGTACACTTAGTCTGGTAAAATAGTAGCGCAACCACCGCACATGAGGTCACCCCCAGGGTCCAGACAACAGTTTGATCAACTTCCAGAGTAAGAATCCTAAACTCAGCGGGCTTATCCTCTTATCTGATGGGCTGCACAAGCAGGGACGACCTGGCTTTAAAACCCTCCAGACCCGTTGGTGCATTAGAATACACAGGTGGCCACTGAGCAAGACTTAGTTGCCAGCAGTGGACAACTAGCCATTGACACAGAATTAAGTCACTACCGAATGGAAAAGTGTCCTAAAAGTTATGACAAGCAGATTTTTTTCAATTCCAAAGTGCCCTCTGCAGGTTGCAGCCAGCACAGACTCACTTGAAACTGGAGGCAGGGCCGTGCTCACCGAGGTGCATTTTGTATGCTTTGCGCTTCCGAAAGGTCATGGTACAGTCTGAGTTATGGCACTACAGTATAGACAAGCAAAAACTAATTCACGGTGTTTGGAAAATTCACATTAAATGTGCAGCACTTCCAGCCATAAAAGGGACAACATTTGTGCCTGTTGTGGTGATACCTTGAAGTACTTGTCTTTGTCACCATGGGCATACTGCATGTGTCTCCTCAAGTTGTCAGTGCTGAAAAATGCACTGGCACAGTCTGCATGGGTACATCTGAAAACATACAAATAGAGACCCATTAAGCCAGATGGGGGGGCGTGGGGTACAATTTTAAAATAAAAAGTCACATATTTGGATTAACAAAGTTACCTGAAGCGCTTCTCTCCACTGTGACACAGCAGGTGGCGTCTCAGGTGAGCCCTTCGCGAGAAGTTACGGCCACAGCCGGGCACTTGACACTGTAAAGGCCGCTTTTAGGAGCGGCAATTAAGAGCCAGTTATATTATGTTCAGTACAAATCATCAATTTTAACCATTTCGAAACTAAAATATTCTACATATGTTTATGCGCACAGGCAGATTCGCGTTATGCCATCTACTGATCAAGTCACCATAAACCCTTCGTTTTTCTTACGGCTCCAGTGTGAACAGTTTCATGCTCCTTCAAACGCCATTCCCTGGTGAACGTTACGCCGCAGTCAGCGTAGGGACAGCTGAACAGCTGTGGTGTACGTGATATACAGTCTACTTTTACATCGTCCATTTTTTTATTTTTTATCTTAATTAATTCAATATTTTAGGATGCTTTTAACTTACAAAACACACTCCAAAGGACCAAGCGGCGCCTTCTGACACGGTCCTATAGTTTCACGCTAATTACGACCCCATTGAGGTCACCTGCAGCCCCTTTTTCCAGAACTAATTACAGCCAGCATTTAGTAAAGTACTCACTTAAAACTTTAGAAAGTCATACTTAATTCATGACTGCTGAATCTCCAGTTATTTGTAACTGTACTGGGGTTTGGATGTGCAAGCAATTAAACGATCTGGAACTAATTGGTTTTAGTGAAAACTGGAGAGTTTTGTCTTTATTATGTTTTTATGCCAGCTGTGGTGTATCGTTGTAGCTATTTTAGTGCAAAGCGGCGGAAATCCAGACATCAACCAATTTCCACGTATACTCGTCCAGTAAATATAGTTTAATATAGTAAATAAAGTGTAATATGTAGTTCCTTCTACGAATACTGCGTGTATTTCCTCGAATTATTGAACCATAATTTATGTTAAAAGCTGATCGATATTATTATTATTTTATTTTCTTGACAGGACAACAGTAAGGTTCTCGGTACGAGTTTCATTTTAGTCGTTACAGTATAGGACAATATAATTACGCATAGTGATGTAAAGAAGGCTGCATGGCGTTGACGGATAGTAACCAAACTTTGTAATTCTTGTGCAGTATACAGATTTTTTAACGTATTTGATAAAAAGCTGTATACACACACACACACACACGCAATGTTACAGTTACGATAAATGTTTCAGGTTTGTATGAAGAGGACCACGGTTAGATGACAAAAGAGCGACCTCTAGTGTTGGTAAATCGACTGTCATGTGGGAGAATAATTAGTACTTTTCGATTATAACTTTTACCTTTAAAATGTCATTATTACAACGTATATATGACGTATGTTACGAAAAACATTTATAATGAAAGAATTTGGAGACGGTGTATTGGATTAAAGTCAGAAATTAATGAAAACGGACTAAAGGACGAAATTTAGAACATGGATGCGCTTAATTTATCACTGTGGAGCAACGGTCTTTTGTGTGATTTGTGCAACCTTCAACAGGCCTGTGGAATGACAGTTTAACGCTGAACAAAGTAAAATGGTACCTGAGGACAAAATGCAGACACCTTAAAAGGAAATCTAGATTTTTTTTTTTTTCACGGCAAACTAAATTAGGTCAAATCGCACAACATCCTGCGCAGGCTTTGAAGACTTCCTATCTTGTGTTCTGTCACATAGCTAATTAAAGAAGTCATGTTCAGTTGAAGAAAAACGGTGAGTACATACATTTATGAGATGTAAGGGGAGCTATGTTAAAAGTTTGACTACCACTCATACACTTACAATGTAAGTAAATGGGTCAAGCACAGGCAGAGTGTGTGGCATTGTGTGTCCTCACACATTCCTCCCCATCAGTGTTTTTAAATGCAAGGTACCAATACTTCTTGGAGTCCATATCAGGTGATCAAATACCCCCCCCCCCCCCCCAGCTGCAAGGAGACTGGTTTTCATAGATTGAAGGGTGCCCTCCCCTCCAAAGTTTCATACATTTAGGTTCTTTTCTGAGCTTTTCAGCTATGGTCTTAATGCTGTTCTGGTGTTTTTAAAAGTATTTTATCCTTCCACTGGGAAATATTTGTCATATTGGATCCACTTACTCTTTGTGCCACTTGTTACATCTGGAGATATCCCTGTGGGTTCAATTACCTCTTCTTGGAGAACACTGTGGTGCCATCTTGTGTGAGTATATATACTGTGTATCTTATATATACATATAATATTTTTAAAATTTAACACAGAATCTTTATTGGGAGGGCACAATGGCTCACTGGTCAGTGTTGTTGCCTCACCTCTCTCCATGCATCGACTTTTCATGTTCTCCCTGTTTTAGGATAGGCTCCAGGCCCCTTGTGACCCTGCACAGGATAAGTGGGATAAATGGATGGACGGATCTGGATTTTTTGGCTCTCAGCACCATGTGTCAAAAGACATAAAGGTTTGACCAATTTGGCAATGTAAAATTACCCTTAATGTGTGTGTGTGTGTGTGTGTGTGTGTGTGTGTGTGTGTGTGTGTGTGTGTGTGTGTGCACGCGCATGTGTGCGTGCATATCTGAACCCATCCGATAGAAATGGTTGATAAAAAGTAATAATTGGGTGATTAATTGGTAATAATACGTGAAAGTAACTCATGATAATGGTTGAAAACAATGAAAAGAAGAGAACTGAAATCATTTACATAAAAAAGATGCTTTTGTTTGTAAACTGCATAGACCTATTCACCATGAGTTCTGGTGCACAGCATGTCATGATTGCACATTGCCTAGAACATTTTTCAGCATCAAAAGGCAATAGGGCTCCAACAGCTATTGAATTACTACAGTCACATACTTAGGACAACTTAAGAGCTTTTTTTGACAATGTATATTTTCTTCTTAGTGAACAAAAAAATCTGAAGGATCACATTGCATCTAGCTGTAAATAAATACATCTGAGAACAGAACTACTTTTATTGGCAAAGGCTGTTGAATATTTCTTAGGTCCACAATGAAAATGACTCCGTAGTAGACAAACTGCTTTGAAATGACAGGATATCTACAATATGTGGAAACATTCATAGAGATTTTCTGCTGTTTCAGTTTCTTGCATGACCAGGCTTCCCGTTTCTCAGACCCAACCCTTCTTGTGTTTGGCGAACTGTGCTCCCATGAGAGTAAAACACCTGTTCATAAGTGGTGAGACCTTTCATGTGGGTACAGCCTGTGCTGCTGCGTAGTCTGATATGCATCTGCCCAGACGAAGCCTGAGAACTCCTTGATGGTGCAGCTTCACAAGGTGATGGAACTCAGTGGGCATGTCATGCACTGACTTCATGCTCTGCTGGTTGTCATAGTAATGATTAGGGAGGGGGAGGCGGCTCTGTGGGTGGTTTGGAAGGGGGTAGAAGCCGTAGAGGTTCACATTGTTGCACAGCTCCAGTGCCAAGCTGGTGACGATCAGTCCCGTACTGGGCCTCATGGCTCGCAGGCCCAGGTTCTGCCAGAACTTCGCCAGGTTTTGCAGGTACACTGGGTTAAAGAACATGGGCCTTACCGGGCTTTGGGCCTCCTCAAGTGCATAGACCGCTCGCAATGAAACTGCCATGTTGCGTGTAAACGAGAAGGCAGGTATTAGAAGAAGTGAGTCCCCGTAGCTTTTGAGGCTGTCCACAAAGGGTCGCCGTCGCTCAGTCAGTCCTTCAAACCTTTAAGAGGCAGGTAAAGGGAAGAGTGCATGAGGGGTATGTTAGCACTGTTGCCACAAAGACCGCAGGTAATGGGAATCGCCTCCTCTGTGATTACCCAAGGTTCTACTCACCTGTTCAGGAAAATGCTGGGATTGGCTGTGACAAGATCTGTTTTGTTGCCTACATCCTTCTTGTAATCTTTGTCCAGAGGAGGGAGGTTACACCTGCATTTAAAGTAAACCCCTCCTTCAGTAATAACAGATCTGTGCAAGGTGCTGTGGGCAATGAGTGATCATTATTTGACCTGCCAGTTAAGAAAACTCATGTACCTGATGACAAACTGGGCAGAGTCGATCTCCTCCCCACAGCTGCTGTTGATCAGGATTGCCCCATTCCCCACCACAGCACATGTTTTCAAAGCCATATTCTCAAACGGATGCTCCTGCAGAATAGTGTACTCTTCCCATCATGCACCACTAAGCATCACACTCAGTGGCCCTCGGTCACACTCGCTCCACGTCGTTTCATTTATTGTCAAGCATTAAACACAGTCATTTGTTCACACACATGCATGCTAACATACACGTTGAGATTTGGTTATGCCATGACACAGAGCACCGTGGGTAACTCACAAAACACACAAAAATGAAATTGAGAATGTAAAATAAAAAAATTAGATAAACAGATTAGATGAAAAAAGGAAAATGTGAAACACAAATGCAATACAAGAACAAACAGAAGTTGAGAATAAAATTTGTTTTTATTAAATTGCTTCCTTTCCAGCATGGTGGCATGGTGGTTAGTACTGTCACCTCCAGGCCTGGGATTCGATTCCCACCTTGGGTCTGCGTGTGTGGAGTTTACATGTTCTCCCTGTGCTTGGTGGACTTTCTCTAGGTTCTCTGGTTTCCTCCCACAGTCCAAAGACATGCAGGTTAGGTTAATTGGTGTGTCCAAATTGCCCGTAATGTGTGTGTCTGTGTGCCCTGTGGTGGGTTGGCACCCCGCCCTGGATGCCCCCTGCCCTGCGCCCTATGTGTTCTGGGATGAGATCCAGGCTTCCCCGTGACCCTCACCAGGTATAAGCAGTATAGAAGATGACTGATGCCTTTCAAACTGTTTTATAAATCTTTGCCAGAATACTAATCTCCAGCATCGTGCCATAGTGACATCTTGTTATATTTGTGCAATCACAATAAAAAAAAAACTTGTGTATCTTATTTTAAAAAGCAGTCTTAAAAAATTTTGTCAAATAAATGATAATGACCAGAAGTGGCTTCGGTACATTTCACGTCGGGCACACTCGAGCAAACCCTGATTTTGTTTTTTTCTCACATCTGCAGCAGACTCCTAAAGACATGAAATGTGAGACTGTCTTATGCCTGCAGAAGACACGCTCTTCCTGCCAATGCAGGTTACAAATGAACCACTCATATTACCCTGTTAACTTATTGGCTACAAACATGACTGTATTAGAGCAAATAAATCTTGTGGAAAATAATTGTAATTGCTGAGTTTATAATGTATAATTTTCTCAGACATGAAAACATTTAAATTCAAGCTGAATGAAAAATAAATGTGGTGTTTTTGCTTATGCAAATTAAAATAACATTTCCTTAATTTTAGTGCATATTTTGTCCTAGAGGACTATATGCATGAAACTAAACAGACTAATTGTTCACATGCAACATTTATTTTAAGAAGAACGATTATTGTCTATGTCAGCTATAGAGTTGCAAGAGAAATGTGAAACAAATTACTGATGATAGCAGTAGCTAGTTTATGGTGTATATCACATTCTGACAAGACAGTGGTTGAGTCTCTGTGGTTGTGGTTGAGTGTCTATTACTCATCATGCTTTTTAATCAGATCTTAGTGTTCCTGCATGCAGCTGCCATAAAAGTTAAGGTCATGGTCAAGGTGGTTTTATTGTCATTTCAGCTGTCCACAGTAGGAACAGTACACAGTGAAATGACACAATGTTCACCCAGAACTACAGGTACTATATAAAACAACACAAAAGGATAACGCAAAACAACTACTAGAATATACAGGGTGCAAAGCCAGCAAGTAGTGCTGTAGATAGTGCAAACAACAAGAAGTAAATGTAACAGAGAGCAGCACTGATACAGTTCTATGTAGAGTATACAGTTTGATAAACTGTGTATGATAATCATAAAGTGCAGCAGTGCATTGTGGGTGAGTGTTTGTGAGGGAGAACAGTCTATCAGTCCTATATCAGTGATCAGAGATCAATCTTTCAGTCCTATATCAGTGATCAGAGATCAGTCTATCAGTCCTATATCAGTGATCATAGAAGAGTCTATTAGTCAAAAAGTTACTCAAAGGGAGAGAAACCAGCTGATATTTGGAGTACTTTCTGATAGAAGAATACCAAAAAGGGCAGCTGTAGGTCCCAGGACCCAGTTTTGGTCTGCATACTTGCTGAACATTTGTTTCAAGGATTGATTTTGCTGCTCAGAATGCTTGGTGGTCTGTGGATCTCGGTTCTGTTTCTGACCTCAGTGATGCTGAGTGTCTGAAACAAGTGCTGCATTTGTGTGTATGAACTGTTGGTCTTGATCTGTACTAGTTACTTAATGACAGGTACTTTGGAAAATGACTGAATGAGGTATAATGGGTGGCACAGAGTCAGGTCTAGGCTTTGATAGGCTTAGCGGCATATGACAATGTAAGATTCCCAAAAGAAATTCGCAAGGTGGTCACTCTTAATTGTGAACTTAAAATACTTACTCATAGGGGTTTAAATGAATTGGAATGAAAACAACTCTACAATAAGAGTTAACAATCTATAATTTCCTTAAAGGCACACACAGTATACACCATCCATTATCCAATCATGAACCCTTTGCAGGCTCGTGGGTTTTGTGGAGCGTATTAAAGGCAGCCTAACAGACAAAGACAGACAGCAAACCCATTGCAGGGCCACATACAGTCAAGTCCATATATATTTGAAAAGGGACACAATTTTTGTAGTATTGCCTCTGTACACCCCCACAACAGGTTTGAAATTAATCAATCAAGATTCTTCTGAAGTGTAGCCTTTCAGCTTTAATTCAACAGGTTAAAAAATTTTTGCATTAACTGTTTAGGAATTATACATATATTTATACACAGTCCCCTCATTTTCAGAGGCTCAAAAGTAATAGGACAAACTAACATAAAAATATATAAAATTGTTTTTGAATGTGTGAAGTCTGGCATCACCAAGTGCTGAGTTTTCTCAGTTGGGCTGAGATCAGATGACTGACTTGGTCATTGAAGAATATTCCATTTCTTTGTGATGCTCTTTGGTTGCTTTTGATGTATGTTTTTGAGCATTATCCATCTGCACTGTGAAGCACCATCCTATCCATTTTGCAGCATCTGAGTAGACAGTATAGCTTTACATTCCGCTACTTCCATCAGCAATCACATCATCAATAAACGCCAGAGATCCAGTTTCACTGGAAGCCATGTACACCCATGCCATAACACTCCTGCCATCATGTTTGACAAATTATGTGATATTCTTTGGATCATAAGCCCTTCCTTTCTTCCCATCATTCTGTTAATCTTGGTTTCATTTGTCCAAAGAATCTTGTTCCAGAACTGGGCAGACTTTTTAGATACTTTCTGACAAAGCCTACTCTGGTCTTTCTGTTCTTCAGTGTTACCATTGGTTTGCACCTTTAGGTAAATCCTCTGTATTTACATTCATGAAGACACATCTTAATTGTAGAATTTGTAGAACTCCTCCTTTGAATGTTCTTGACTTGGATAAATGTTGCAAAAAGGTTTTTCTTCACCAAGGAAAGAATTCTCAATCATCCACTTTAGCTGTCTTCTGTGGTTGTCTGGGCCTTTTGCTGTTTCTGAGCTCACTGGTGTATTCCCTCTTTTAGAAAATGTACCAAATTGTTGATATGGCAACTCCTACAGTTTCTATAATCTCTATGTTAGGTTTGTTTTGTTTTTTAAAAGCAACTGAAAAAAGCACAAATGTCAGGGCATGTCAAAACTTTTCCAAAGCCCCAAAACACCGTTAGACTCAGTAGGGTTAAGACTTATGATTAACTCTTTCAATTGGACCTCTTTGGACCACATATTGAGAATTTCCAAAGACAGCTGCAAAATGTGAATTCAACACTTAGGATCAATACCACAACGTTTATCAGCTTAATTTTTCATGAAACAATGAGAGAACATGCCTCACCTGGCCATGAAACTGCTTGTCATTCAATTACATTTCAGCCTCTGAAAGTGGGGTTGGGGTCTGTGTGTCTGTAATTGGGCTCTGTAATTCCTAAATGTTTAACGTGATATTTTTGCTGAATAACAGGATGTGGTTTTGCTGGAAGCAGGCACGATAGTGGTACTTCACAGATGTCCACCATCTGACCACTACAACCATATTCTGCATATGCAAAAGATTAAGGAAAAACGGTGATGAGAGTTCCAAACTGTTGTGAATAAGAAGTACTAGAGTAGCAAGCTCATGGGACGTTTAGAAGAATGCCCCTAGTTCTTGTAACCTGTGATGGTAACTATGCAGGCATTCTAAATAAGTGCAGAAAAAAAAAAATATATATATATATATATATATAGACAGAGGAAGGACATCTTGATTCTCACAGAGGTGCTTAATTTCAGTGTTCATGTCCCATCCCTTGAATTGTTAAAATGTTGTCGAAAAATTTGTTTAGCTACCTGTGTGCTCTTTGTTAACTGATGTCATGAGATAAATCCTTAACTTTATAAATCTGCAAGTTTGTATTGCACTTTGTATTGTTCTGTTCATCCACCAGGTATGACTGAGCATACAACTTCCAGGCTTACAATGGCATTGCATCATTGTATTTCAACAACATTATAAATGCAGATTTAAGCACTGCATCACTTGCATACCTTAGCGAAAGCGCTGAACAGTTTGGGAGTCACTTCTTCTGTCTTGGATCTCTCACCATCGTAGACAACCTTTGAGCCCACCGGAGTGTTGCCCTGGGTGACAATGGCCCTGGATATCCCCTGGCACTTGTTGGTCAGATTAAAGCTGTTGACCAAAGGTGCATATCATTTGCCTGCTTGCACCCTGACTGGCCAACTTTCATTAGAGTCTGTGATCACCAAAAAGCCATAAATTCCAAGAATGAAATGCAATGCTGCAGACATGATTGAGCCTCAGAGGACTATTAATACCTTTATTGTCACCGGTAAAAATGACTGATAGCATGTCTTTAAATACAAGAATTCTTATATGTCGTAACTGGTCATTTGGTGAAATCACTTTTTCATTAGAAAAAGATTACCATTTTAAGTGAAGAAAATAACTGGTTTACAAGGGCATAGATTTGATTATGAACAGTATGGACATGTCTCTACCAATATTGTAGGAGTACCGAAGTATCCCTATCAGTATTTTTTTGCAGCCTCCAAACTTTTAAACATTAAGATCCTGAGAGTGGAAATTGAGGCAAAACATTTTTTCCTGCTGATATTTGTTGTGCTAAATCAAGGGTGCTGTCACACCCAGCATCTGTAGTGGCCCACCTTGGCCACTAGATACTGCTATTTCTTTTTTTTCTTCCCCACATGCTCACATTCTTTTCCCACTTGAGGGTTCTTGGCTAATTCTATTATCATGATCACCTGTGTCCTGTCACCCACTCCTCTCATTTTTAAACCCTTTCCTGTGTTTAGTCCACTGCCAGTTGTGTTCAAAGTTGTTGAGACTTGTTGTGTTCTCTATGGATTGCACTTATGACTGATTTTGATATTAAGTAGCAAAAGAGCTGCTTGTGCTGGCCACTTGGAGATTGTCTTGGTTCACTTACCGGAAACTGCTGAAGATGGCATCCTGTCTCCTCCACTGGGGACTGAACAGTTTCCACAGCTGATCTGGACTGACGGTTTCGATTCTTGATGAAAGAAGGTAAACACAAATCATGGTGAGCCAGGGGAAATGCCCTGTTACAGACATGTTGCTGAAAAGTGTTTGACTGCCTCATGGTATATCTATGTCCTAGCCAGCAGTGTTTCAGCATTAGTTGCATGCCATGTGTGCATTTTCTGCATATTTTCTGTACCACTCTGCACAGGAAAAAACCATGACATTTGAGGTTGTAGTTTTGGCATTTTTAAATTTAAAACCGGTTCCTTCCCACATTCACCAGTATTCCTGTTGCCTTTTCTGTTTCTAATCAACTCTTTTTTGCAGCCTTGGCAAGAAAAAGGGACACAGTTTTCTACAAACATAAAGGTATGTTTTCCTAGGGAGAAATTATCACCTGGATCATTTCATATATATTTAATAGGAAAAACATCTAGTGTCAAAACAGCCAACACCTGGATAAACACACTCAGGAAACTGGTGCTGGTGAAGATTCATCCAGGTAAGGTTATCTAGAAGTTGAGTCATTGGCAACTGAACTTCTTTCCAAGTTTCACTAGTCATCCAGCTATCTTCTTCAGTCTTATGGAAGTTGATAGGGCATCTCAAAATGTATTCTTCAAAAGGGGTTTCCTGCAGTTTCGTTAGAAAGACAATGAAAATGGTGCTGTATGGGAGAGCCGTTAGGATCTACAACCCTGGTCCAACTGTACTTAAAATAACAACCCCAGATCAGAAAAGGTTGAGATGGTATGTTAAATTAAAATTAAACCTGAAAACAGTGATCTGTTTAAAAAAAAAAAATAAAATCTTTGACTGCGCCCTGTGGCGGGTTGGTGCCACGCCCTGGGTGTCCCCTGCCCTGCGCCCTATGTGTTCTGGGATGGGCTCCAGGCTTTCCCGCGACCCTCACCAGGAACAAGTGGCATAGGAGATGAATGAATGAATGAATGAATCTTTGACCTGTGTTACATTGAAACAATACATCCATCCATCCTTCCATCCATCCATACATTCTCTATACCACTTGTCCAAGTCAGGGTTGCGGTGAAAATGATACAGCAGCACATTATTTGATTATATTCTGTTTAATTTTATAAAATTTGTCTTAAAATAGAGTTGCTCAACATCTCACCAAAAGAGTGTTATGAGCAGGAGCTTGCTTGGGGCAGATGAACACATTGTGGAAAGGTGATGGTAGTTTACGGTGCGTTTATAGAAGAGAAGTGAGGTAAAATATGAACAGGCTACAGTAAACAGTAGACAGGCTACTAAAACTAAAAGGGGACCAATCATGAGGGAGAACGTCAGTGTCTACAGCCCTGCAGTGAGGGCCTGAACCAGTGGAGATGGTGGGCAGTACACTGCTGTCAAGCAGGCGGCCCGCCAAGAGTTGCCAGCATGACAATAATAGTGAAACTTAAGTATCCTTTAATTTAGGTGTTGTGTGTGTTAGACTGTGTGGGTGGAGTGTTAGCATGTGCTAAATATGTATTTGCTTCCATTTTATTAATACTTAATTTTTGTACTTCATTCAGGTGGGAAATACATGAAGGGGGGGGTTGTGTATTGTTCATAAAGATGGCAGTGCTAAAGAATTAATTCAAATTATCTACCATTAATCCCATACTCTTCACAGCAGTTTTCGAGGTAATTCTAATTGGAGGGAGGCAAATGGTCAGAGGAGTCAGATCTTCGTTAGGTCAGCGACTCCCTGCCCTGCGGAGCTACATGGATGATGTCACCATACTCCTTCAGACAGCTGCGTGTACCAACAGGCTTCTGAAAAGGCTCGATGAGCTGCTTACATGGGCCAGGATGAAGATAAAGCCATCCAAGTCACATAATCTCTCAATCCGGTAAGGAACCAGGAAGGACAACATTTCCTTCTCAGTAACTGGTGAAGAGATCCCACGCTTGATAGACCAACCAGTGAAGAGTCTAGGAAGGCTCTACACTGCTGATGTATTAGATAAGCACATGGCCATCTTGGTAACCGCACAAGTCACTGAAGGGTTAAAGAAAATCGACAAAAGTCTGCTGCCAGGCAAATTCAAGGTCTGCTGTTACCAGTATACCCTATTCCATTTCCTGCTGTGGCCCCTAAAGTTATGTGAAATTACCTCAACAGTCCTGAAGATGGACAGAAAGGCAATTACATCTGGAAGTGACTTGGCTTTCCCTGATGCTTGTCCACCGCAGCAATCTTAAGGTTGCCAATGAAGACCATTAGCATGGGCTACAAACTGGAAAAAGTGAGGTTGCTGTTTGAACTGGAAGGTTCTCCTGACCTGGTAATACGAAGCACCGAGGCCCATGTTCATACTGGAAGAAAATGGGATGCCCCACAAGCTGTGCAACAGGCTATAACGCGGTTGAAACACCAAGAGGTCATGGGATCGATACAGCATGGCAGGGCAGGCCTTGGATGGACAACATCAACCAAGACGTGGTCTAAGGCCACACAGACTGAGAGGAAAAGGCTGGTCATCCAGGAGGTCGTGAAGGATGAAGAGGAAAAATACAAGGTTAAAGCTGTGAGCCAATCCCAGCAAGGGAAATGGACAACTTGGGTGGCTGTCATCAATAGGACCATCACGTGGGCTGACCTGTGGAAGCTGCCTCAAGCAAGGCTTTCCTTCCTGATCAGGGCCACATATGATACTCTCCCAAGTCCCCAGAACCTGCATCGCTAGTATGGCACAGAAGATCCTTGCCTGCTCTGTGGCCACCAGAGTCCCAGCCTGCAACACAATCCTCTCCAGCTACAAGACTGCTCTGACCCAAGGCAGGTATGGGTGGTGCCACGACCGGGTCCTGAGGAAGTTAGCAGAGGCTGTAGAATCATGCAGGCTCGAGGCGAATAAAGCTAAGCCAGTAAAGTCACATCAGCCTGTACAATTCATCAGATAAGGGGGTGAGGCGCTAAGTAGTATGGTATGGGAGAGGTCCCTGTTGTCCCCTGGAGGTGAGTGGGAGATGAGGGCTGATGTCGGCAGACAACTGAAGTTCCCTCAGAAGATTGTCATCAGCTCTGAGACCCAACATTGTAATTTGGTCTACAACCACAAAGATTGTCATTCTGACTAAGCTAACCGTGCCATGGGAAGAAGGGAAGGAGGCAGCATTCCAGAGGAAAAGGGAGAAGTATGCAGAGTTTGTATCTGCATGCACGTAAGCTGAGGGGAGAGTACACATCTTGCCAGTGGAGGTGGGCTGTAGAGGCTTTACTGGAACCTCCACTCAGCAATTCCTGAAGATTCTCGGAATTAGAGGCCATAAGCTGTAGAAGACCTTGAAAGATCTGGCAGAGGAGGCAGAGTAAGGGAGCTTTTGGCTCTGGCTACGCAGGAAAGATAAAGTGTGGGGGAGGGAGGGATCCTAGGGCTGCTGTAGGGGGCAGCAGGGGGATGCCCCTGCCACTGCTCCACCACCCTGAGATGTTCCGGGATTAAAGTAGCGAAACATCAAGGAAGGGTGGCTCCCGGCTGATGACTGGCAGAAATGCCTAGCAGGTAGTCCTATCTGTGCTTATATTTGAAATGCAGTCTATTTCTTAACATTGCAGCAACCAAAACTTTATATTAAGCAGAGAAGAGAAACCAGCATCCCATTTCAGTTTAAAAAGGAATGAGTAACTGATCTGTTATATACCGTCAACTACACTATTCAGGCAAACAGTGGTGGGGATATAAGATAAAACAGAGAGCATTCAAATCAAGCCAGATGGTGGCTGCAAAGATGAAGAAATTGGATGCAGCTGAAATCATGAATGTAGCTGAGGAATGTGGTATCTGGCTTTCTTACAAGTCTGTTAGGAAAATTCTTCCTTAGGTACCTAACAAATACATTCACGTACAAAAGGACTATAAAATAAACAATTAACTACACACCAGGCTTCGAAGTAAGAAAGAGTTTAATGCTCATATGAGGGAGACAATTCGTCAGTCTCACAGGATACCTCAGAACAATCTCAAAAGTACCAAAAGCAGGCATGTCTCTTTATACACAAGATCACAATAGGGATGTAGGGGGTGACATGGGGAGTGAGTTTCACCCTTCCCCTCCTTCCTTATCTCCAAATACCCCTTGGCAGGGTCAGCCAGAGTCAACTTTGATCCTTAATGTAAAATATACATTCTGCTAATGGTCTTTATTGTTCTTGCAAGCACCATAATGACTTTATTACACGTAGGAATGTTTACCCCTATAGGGGGTAGGTTCAAATGGTGCTTTCTTGTTTCTTAAGAGCATACCACATCTAATCAGCAAATTTTTTTTCTTTTTCCAGATCTTTCACACAGATTGCTTTTCCATTTAACACATTTCCTTTAAATCAAGCAAAAGTACAACAAAGTCCCTGCTGGACATCCTTTCGCAGTTGTATAACTGTAATATAACAAAACGTGTTACTTCCTTCATCCAAACAAAGCCTGCTATACTGAGTTTAAAATTCAAATGGCAGATTAAGTGTAAAAACAATTAGGCCATGCAAACAGAAAGGAACATTCTGGAGAAGGCCTAAATTTAAGGAGAAAAAAAAACTGATGATTTATGAACAGATTAAGTAGTTACAGATGTGGGTTGTTTTTCATGAGATATTTGTCTTGCTTTGTGTGGACTGAATGCTAAAAAACTATGCATTTGATCTGTGCTGTTACAGAATGTAACTTTATAACTATGCCTTTGATCAGTGCTGTTACAGAATGTAACTTTCATAACTGTGCCTGTAATCAGTGCTGTTACAAAATATCACATTTATAACCATGCCTCTGATCAGTGTCATTACTGAATACCACTTCCATAAACTTTCTTATCTCCAAAGTCACCACTCACCAGAATAATGATTTACAACCGTCCAACCATCCATCCAACGGTCCATCCTTCATACCCAGTTGAGAGTAAGAGTGCACTTTTCAAAGCTGCACATAATTTTTCCATCTTTTTGTATTATGTGTCATATTGAACTGTCACTGTAGCTCTGCTCTTGACAATACAGTATTTTCATAGCAGAAAGTATATTTAAATCTCACCTGCAGTCAGTACATGTGTCTGCTGAGGCTGTCCTCGGCTGCTTTGAAGCCACACTGTTCTGGACTCTGTCAAAGATAACCAACTGGGAATCACTGTGCTACTTTAATGTGGACATCTGAAAATTTAAATAAGGTTAAAATTTTTCATAGATCAAATTTACATAAAATCTATCTATTGAAGTATGCATCTCCAACTGAATAAAATTAATAGTCTGTATTTGTCCCTGGCTTTAAATATTATTAAATTGCTCTCTGATATGTAGTTAAAAGGGTAACAATGGCATGCCATGTACAATTCTACAGAATTTTACATGTGAATAAAAAGGGGGAAAAAAAGACATTTTGAAAACAATGTTTACATGCAAGAGAAACTATTTATAAAATTGTACAAAAGCTGAAATTTGTGCAAGCTCAGTAGTTTCTCATTTGTGTGAAGCACTAACTACAGTATTAATCCAGGAAGAGTTTGTCATCAGCTGCAGTGTGATATGAAAGACAGTCATTTCCTCCCTGCTTCATTCACACTAATGTAATCCTGTAATGCCAATGAGTTAAACAAATGTCTGCAAAGTGCAGTGCACATAAATGGCTGCAGGTGAAAACATTGTTCTCCAGGCTTTTAAGTCTCACATGTTAAACGTAGTGAGTGACTCAGCTAAAAATTCACTATACGGCCTAGTGCCTTGCATCTTGGGCTGAACACCCACCGGCTCTACAAAGTGACTTTTCTATCATTCTGTTACAGGACGTGCAACAGGTGACTTCCCCTCCCGAGCTGCAGAAAACCCTCAGTAGGGCTGTGTGTGTGTGTGTGTGTGTGTGTGTGTGTGTGTTCAGTGTAAAGGGAGGGGCTGGGGAGCAAGGACTTACCTTGGGTGTAGGAAGTACAGGATGATGATGATGATGATGATGATGATGAATAGGCAGGACAGCTTTATCGGAGTTCTCATTATTCCCACTGACTCCAGAGCAGTCTGCCTCACCTTTTCCAGGGGCTTCACGCCAGCCTCATCCTGGAGTTTGCGTCTTCAGTTCATCTCCCTGTTCCTTCCTGACCTTGAGAGCTCAGTCTCCTGTATTCCCCTTTAATTACTTAGTTTTCCACGTGGCTACTTTGCCTTCCTGCCCCTTCAGCACTTTTCACTTACACTTTCCCCTGCTATTGCTGCCCATGCAGACGTCTCAGATTACTCACCATGCTGATTTTCTCTGTCTTTTCTAGAAACAGCTTTGTTTTCTTTCTTTACTTTGAATCAGTTCCGTGTATGGATTGTATTTGCCCAGTCCTGCTTCATTGATAATGCCAAACCAACACTTCCTTGTATAATTTTTAAGTTGTCTCCCAGTCATTGTTGTTTCGTGTCTCTGTAATATCTCTCCTGTTTTTCTCCCAGTTCTTTTCTCATGGCTGTGTTCCTTCCTCGCTTTTTTCTGCTGGCAATACAGAGAAATAGAAGCCTTTCACTGTGTTCCTCTGTAGCTGAGGTAGAGTGTGTAGTGAGGGAAGGGGCAGGGAGGACAGTGCTTTATACATTTTTTTTTTCTTTTCACAGCAGCCAATGAGGGGGCATCAGCGAGGAAGTATGCAGCGATTGTCAGCCTATCACAAATCTCCATCTCTCAGTCTGCCAAGTTCAGTGGCTTCAGACTCCATTCTGAATGTAAGCCTGCATGTAATTAGGTGTTTCCAATGTATTGCTTCTCATTGCAATCTCAAGAAATTAATAAATTTAGAGCAAACACATATGCTGCTGTCTGCAGATCTCTGCTGTTTTTATTAAGGTTATCATATGTGAAGGATTGAAAAATGGAGCATACAGTACATTGCTTTTATGTCCAGATGCCAGAGGAATATGAATACTTCAGTGGCACGGCCAGATGAAGTTATTTGCAGCCTGTCCATTTCCTGGCTCTTGTTTCTCATGTTTTATTTATGTGTTTGAACTCGAAAGTTCCATATCTTGATTATATTAAACATCTTTCATATCACATTAGTGCATGTATCTTGAATACAACAAAACGACTAGTAGCTTAAGATCCTATTGCAAAACCTGATAGGTTTTTATCGATATGATATACCTGGTGATACACCTGACGTCTACCTTGCAGCAGGGAGTTGTTACTGCAAACGCAGACTCTGCGTGTATAGAGCTAGAAACTGATTGAAAGGCACAGATCTAGAGAATGGTGTGACCTGTATCTGTGTTTGACCTGCTTGAACATAAAGTTAAAAGACATCTGTTTTGCAAGGTCCTTTGTTAACAGTTGTGTGCATTGTTAAGCTCCCAACTCACCCACCTGTCTTCGCCACATCATGCTCCCACACAAAACTGATCACCTCAGATGAGGAGCTCAACTTCAGGGGCTGTCCAAAGAAGCAACAACCTGTGCATTACTGTGAAGAAAGACTGAAGACAGAAATCCACTGCAGCTCCTTCACTTTTACAGGAAAAAGTGTGTATCGGAGGAGGAATATGGCAGGAGCTGACAGGGACACCTCTCACCCATCTTGCATTCCGCAATGCCTTACTCCACCCATCACTGGTATGGAACACGTTTAAGCATTTTGTAGATGAGTATCAGTCAGATGTGTTAAACTCAAACAGACACATCCACGAGCTTTACTGAGCCCACATAAACTCAATGTCTGTAAGTTACACTACACAAGTTTTCCTTGAAAGCAAAATGACAACTGTGTAATCAGTTGTTACCATTATGGGATCAGCAATGAGGTTTTAAACAGGAGCATGAAGCCCTTTCCACTAGATGTAAACCTCTGGTTAAATACTGCTGCTGATCTCATGATGGCAGCAAATGATTACACAGCAGACCAACATTTATAAAATGGAGTCTAGTACCAAAACGGCCAGAGGCTGACTATACGGACACGGCAGCATTACTGTCAGACAATTCCTTTTTGTAAATGTCACCCGGAAGGACACCTGTCATTAATTGTGTTGGATTAGGGGAATGGGAATTTTTAACATGTTTTCAATAGGTTCTGCTGCATTTAAAGTATATTTTACTTTAACACATTTGTAATGCAGTAATAATGACATTCAAAGCAACAAATGTCTGAAGAAAAATTTGTTGCTGGCAGGCAAGAAGCCCTTTTGCACCCAGAGCCAGAAAGCAGCCTAAAAACCCTATAACTGACCTTTTTGGTCAAAAAACCAAAAGTAGTCAGAAGTGACAGGACTGGGAGGCTAATTCTGGGAATAGCTTGTATGAGGTCAGGGTAATGGGGCAGCGCACACACCAACATATCAATTACAGCTAAAGTAGAACAAAAGCTTATTTTCATCACTATTCTTGTTCAGATAAGGGCACAAAGCCCTTCTGTTCAACAGGTCACAGGGACACTGCTCTTATACACAACACCAGAAATGTTTTTCAGTTTCACACAGCTGTGTGAAACGCTCAAACAGTTATCACAAATTTGCCTATACGGTATTTCCATTCATTTCAATAATGTAGGGTCACTGATATTAGCCGCAGCAGAAGTCCATTCATTACAAAAGTGCTTTTTCATTGCTGATAAGAATCAGTTCAGTGTTACGAACTCAGTGGAAAAACATAAATCCAGACCATAAAAGGTAGTCTGAACAGAACACAGTCACACCGTGTAATCATCTCTCTTACTCTGCCACACACACACACAGCCGACCATTGAAGAGGCATGTGACATTGCTTCTGCTAAGCCAACATCCCTCATCTGTGCTGCTGCTTTTCATTCACATTAGTCTCTACTCCTGCATGACTGCCTTTAACACACAGGACCATACAAGTGACGACAGGCAGCATTCCTCTGAACCCCTACTACTTTACAGCAGTGACTTTATGCAGGGTTCTCAGCTTCATGTTCAGACAGAACTGGGCTTCCTGTCATTTTCCTTAAGATGTTACGCAACTTTTCCTAAATGATTTTCCAGAAGAAAACCAACAACCTGAAAAGACCAGCGTTCAGTGGCCGCCACATTTCAACACATCACCCATGTCCACACTGCCAAAAAGCAGTGAATTTTCTCCTAAAGCTCACACTTCTACGGGACTGCCGTACTGCAAGTGAAATGAGGCTGTTGTGAACATAGCTTCAAGTCTATCACGTGTAAGAAAAAAAACTAGTTGTACAAACCTCAAAAGCTTATGACTTAAGAAAAAAAAAAAAAATCACAAGATATAGAAACCAGCCTTCCCGCAAACACAGAAACCTTACAGCTGCTAACAGGAAGACCAACCCATGCAAACGTGTGCTTGAAGATTCATTCTAAAGGGTATAGTAAACAGAAACATTTCCTGTGATTGTATCCTTTGTAGTCTTTGTATCCGTCGACCTTGAGAAATGCAGATGCTTGAATCTGGCCCATTTCTGAAAAACCGGCAGTTAACCCTATTTCCCTCTTCAATATTCCCTATCCATATACTGCAGAAGGGGTCTCCAATCTAAACACTTCACCCCTAGACAATCCAACTTCAATGTTAAAAACAGGGACTGATTGACATTTTTCCAAAACTGATACCAACTGTGATGGTCTTCGACGCCAACTGGTGCCAGTCCAATATTCTGCAAATTTAAAGCTTTGAAAAAGCAGTAAAATGTCTACACCAATCTGGCATTAACCAAATGTTTAATAACATCTGAAACACCTGGGAAAAATAAAGTGCTTGGAAAATAACTTTAAAAAATTGGCCCAAAACATATTTATGTAACTGTTCCTCAGCCGTCACTGAAGTCCAGAGGAAAACCGTTCACTAGTTAAATTGGCTCACATTTAACCAATCCATGCAGAAGGTGGGACATTTGCAGAGTGTTTTTGGCAGAAGTGCATGCAACACACGAGACTTTATTGGTAAGATCTAAATTAAAAGGGCTGGTTACGATTAAAGAAAAGAATATTGGCGGAACCGATATCAATCAATCTCCAAATAAAAATAGCCGGGAAAGGTAACTGCAATTTTTACTGTAGATATCTGTATAGAGAATAAGCAGAAGGTTGAAAGAACCAGATAAGTCAGGGCATGCTGTCTTTCTGTACATTTTTTTTATTAGCACTGAAAGGACAAAATCACTTCTTGGTTTCCTCCTCCTTAGACAAGGTCTTGATGACCTCCTCCTTCTTGGCCTGAAGACGCTCCTCACGACGCTTGCGCGCCTCCTTGGTCTTGGAGCGGCGGGCTTCTGCCTGGTCGCTAAAAAGGCACAAGGATAACAAAGGTTTGGTCCTCAATCTGCAAACATTTACAGCTCCCTGGCTTATTTCAACAAACATTTTTGGTTCTCAGCAGTCTCAAATATGATTACAAATTCTGAAAATTACAGCCATTTACACAATGTTCTACCAATGCATTTGAAGTACTTTACTCAAGAGTATTACGGTAAACTTCACCTGGAAAGCTCCTGGGTAAACACCAGTGCCACAAGCCACAGAAGTGCATACTACCAAATGGATTTAGATCAGTAACTGCTTGGGCCTTAATAAAAATAAACCTTGGTAATTTCTACAAGCTTATTAACTAAAACTGAGATGAGTGACTTACGCCAACAACTTCTTGCGGGCCTTTTCTGCCTTCAGCTTGTGGATGTGCTCCATCAGAATACGCTTGTTCTTGAAGACGTTACCCTTGACCTTCAGGTAGAGGTTGTGGTACCTGGAGGACACAAGAGGGAAAGGGGTATTGCAGTACAACAAACGACAAACAATGTCCCCAAGCCTCACACAAGTACACCAAAATACGAGGACAAATTTGACACAGTGAAGCTCTTAGATCATCTTATTATACATTGGAGTTCAAAGAAGATTCTCTACAGGGATAAACAGCTACAGGTAAAACGTAACATTAAAAACACATGCATCTTGGAATTCCACACCACTGACCGATGAAGGTCTTATCGTAAGCAGAGGAACACAAGGTTATACCGCAGCTGTGAACTCACATATGCCTGTCAATTTTCTTGGATTCCCTGTAACGGCGCAGCAGGCGGCGCAGGATACGCATGCGACGCATCCAGCACAGCTTCTCAGGCATGCGGGCGTTGGCAGTACCCTTTCTCTTCCCTGTGGAGGATTTCACAAGGGCATTAACACAAACACAAGCAAAGTCTCCCTTCCAAGCAAGACAATTTTGTGAAAATACCAGCAACTCTTTTGAAACCTGCCCTGCAGGAACACTGGACAGAAGCACTGGCAAGAACGCCAGCGGAGGGTGGAACTCACCGACGCCCATGTGGCGACCTTTGCGCCGTGCTAGCGTGTTCTTGCGGCAGCGAGCGCGGGAGTGCACTGTCACGGGCTTCCTGATGATCAGGCCATCTTTAACGAGCTTACGGATCTGCTGTCCTTAGGGTGGACAGAACACACGCACACAATAAGAGCGATTATTCGTACAAACGCTTTCACCATCAAGAAGGACAAGGACATATTTTATATCAAAATTAAAGTTTTCAGCAAAAAGATAACCACGGAGAACACAAAACAAGAGCTCAGAACATGTTCAGCTGCAAGTGAAAAGCTGACTAAAAGCACAGCATCCTTGTTTCCTGAAGGTTATGACTTATGACTCCATGACAGGACAATCACTACTTACACAAAATGTAAACCTCTCAATTTCTGGTGCAAAACAACCAAGCGAAGCTCCAAAAATTCAGAGTGATGTGACACTGAACTAATGCACTATTCTGTACACATACTCACACTGAGCTAATTCCATCACACCAGTGTATCAGCTGACAATGGGTCTACGTGCTGACTTAACCAAGTGACTGAGTAACAGCTGAAAAGTCCTCCAGTAGCAGTGCTAAATTCCATCCTAGCATTTGGGTTTTACTTCTGTAAATCCATGTATCCATTTAAAATAAAAAAAAGGGGGGGGGGGGCTTCTTGTCATACAGGCCACATATTACTAAGCAAGACATCATATTAACTGCATTTGTGATCATTATAGAAAATGTCCAAGTGTGGCATAAAGCGTGAGAAATGAGGCAATGGTGGACACTCAGATGGAACTTACGGGAATTGGCATTGGCAATCTCATTAGTCTCATTTGGGTCGAGCCACACCTTCTTCTTCCCACAGCGCAGTACGCTGGAGGCCAGCCTCTTCTGGAGCCTGAGCATGCTGGACATTAAAGAAAATAAATAAAACACCTTACTGTACATTTCCACATCACAAAGTAGTACAACAAAAATGCACAGCGATCCACTCTGGCAAGAAAAGTGGTGTATAACTGACCACTGTTCTGTAACATCATGAGTGGCTGATGCCACGATGAAAAAGAAAACGCATCTGAAATTCACTTGGTACGTTAGGACGGAACACGACCAGTACACACTATACTATATTTAAAGCATACTGACATTCACTAGTCAACAGCTAGCAACATGAATTTCATTTATATTTTTTAATCCAAAAACAAATTTCACGGTGTCAATTTACCACATCGATGGATTTAGAGATTTTATGCAGCAACACACATTGAAAGATTAAATTCATACAGGTCAAATTTTAAAGCGGAACATACGAACGGAACAAAAAAATAATAATAATAAAATAAAATAAAAAAAAAACAGGACACCAAAAAGAGCGGTATTTACAAGATTATTGTAAGGCACTGCGATGTGAATTATTGTGATGGACCCGGGGGGTTTCGAAGCACCAACACGATGCACCAGACAAGGTAGCCCATTGAACTAACCGACCGGATCCCTCGGTCTATTACAGTATCAGACAGCTTGAATTACACTCAATTAACGATTTTACTTTTAAATTCTTGTTACCCCGAAACGAATATTCGGAAGCATTAGCTTTCTGCATTTCTGTAACCACGAACGTGTTCACTTGATGTGCCACCTCGGTTCAATCCAGCCAAACTTCCGGCGAACCGTGGCCTTGGAGCTCTACACGGACATGCATGGGTTCTTAATGATACGGTGTGCACGCTGCAGCTCAAGCCATCGCAAACGTAAAACTATCTGTTATTACACAGTACTGCTGCGATTTATCGGAATGTAAAATTAAAATGCGTTGTTTGGAAGTTCTATTTTATTGCCACAGCGTGTGGGTCAGTACTGAAAAGTGCGAAGCATGTTCAGACATGAAACTGACTAGCCACACTATGTTAGGCCGGGCAACCGCTTCTTAAAACAAAAAACAAACAAACAAATAAAAACCTTCTTTTCTGTTACTTTACGGCAGTGAAATGATATAAACTGAGTTATAGAGGTAAACGAGCTCGATCAGCTTATAAAATTAGACCAATACGTTCATTTTCACCAAGCCGATTGAGGACATCTTACCTCATGGCTGCTACGTTTAGGAAAAGAGAAAGAATGGGGGCCGGTAAGGACGATACCACTATCAATGAGAGGAGAAACCATTGTCTACGTTGGCAACACGATTGCCAATAATCTTAAGTGAATATTAATATTAAAGCAACAACACATTCATTGTTTTACGTCTTATTTGAATATTTTAGTACAACATCGTGAAGATTTGGAACAGGCTATAGATAATTAAGTCAAGTCACAGAAAATTTCCTATCCTGTGTTACATTAGTCTGTTCCAAAACGTTCAACGAGTTGTAATGCATCATGGGAATTGAAGTGGTTTTTTTTACTTATCGCGGGAATTTATCTGAAAACGATGATGTAACAGAAAATTCTTTCCTTTTAATTTTTATGTATAATTCTACTGTGCTCGTTAACATGGTAGTATTTATTTGCATGTGGCATCATGTAATTTTTACGCATGTGTAATGCTCGATTAATGCAGCTAAAATGCATATGTTGTCAATGTATTTTTTAGTTTTTATGAGCATCGTTGATCTAGAAAGCTATGTTTTTGTCAGCACAACAAACTTCATAAAGAAACGTTAAAAGAAAAGCGAATACTTTTCTAAAACAGTATTATTATTTATAGCAAAAATCTAACACAAAAGATTGCTTTCCAAATAAAAGCCAAAGTTATTTAAATCAATACCTTATGATAATTGTTATAGTGCTGTCATTATCCGTATGGCAGACAATGGTCACCTTGAAAATGTAATATTTTATTTATTTAATTAAGTTTAAAATACCGGAGTTCAGATGTGTCGCGATGCCTCTACACAGGTGTATGGTGTATACCCACCTGTTGAAATGCGCATCAGCGAAGTCACTATAATTGTTTTGCAAAAATAAGAAAGAAAATAAATATTAATCATTTATCATCGCAGTTTATTATTATTATTATTATTATTATTATTATTATTAATAAATAGTATATCATCATCACCTCAGGTAGTTCTTAAAACAGCCAGAATTTCGAGTGCTTTTCCAAGGTTATTTGCCACAAGAGGGCAACATTATTCGTTGAATAATTTTAAAAGCTACACGTTTTGAAGCTTATTACTTGTATCTTGGTTTTAACATTGCTTATTTGAGAATCTTTAATTTGAGGACTTCCTCCAAGTGAACCATTTAAAGCATGGCAAAAATACTGAGATGATATTAATGAGTGTGAAAAAATATCTTTATTCTTACTGGTTGTTGTAGTTAGCATCAGTCCCACGTAAGATAAATACATGTTCAGCTCCCCAGACTAAAACTGCTCAGACAGAACCAAACTGGTGTCATTTGCTTGAAATATTACTGGCAATAATTATTTTACTCCAAGAGGGAGTATATATGTTATGCAAACATTAGTTGATTCATTCATTCTTTTTCTACACCACTTCATCCTGTGAAGGGTCGCAGGAAGCCTGGAGCCAATCCCAGGATACAGACACAGGGCAGGGGACACCCACCAGCCCACCACAGGACACACACACACACACACACACACACACACTACAGGCAATATGGAGACACCAATCAACCTAACCTGCATGGCTTTGGACTGTGTGAGGAAACCAGAGAAGCTAGAGAAAACCCACCAAGCACAGGAAGAACATGCAAACTCCTCATACACAGACCCAAAGTGGGAATCAAACCCCAGGCCTGGAGGTGTGAGGTGATAATGCTAACCACCACGCCACCATACCACCAACTTCAGTTTAAATGACATAATATGATTAAAATTACAGACTACAGTGTGCACACACATTCAGATGTATGTTAATCTCTATGCAGTACTGAGACACAGCTAAATTATTACAGTTTTCAATTAATTAGTTTCTAGTACTCCAAACCTAGTTCAGAGACTGCATGTCCTGTAAAGTGTGCCAGCACAGGGTAGTTCTGACTTGCCAGTTAACCCGAGTTGTACATTTAAAGACTGTCAGGTAGAAACCTGCAATAGCACACACACTTTACATGCACAGTGGGCCAGACTCAAACCCACCACATTGACAATTTGAAGCATCACCCTACCTGCTGAGCCATTCTGTCACTTCTATCACTTTTCACAAGAGTTAGTTAACAGTTTAATGTGGTCCTGCCATCTGAAATGCATTATGGCCAGCAATATCAAAAGCTCAGCGATGCTGTATTTAACATGTCACTTTCAGAGTGTCTATACTAATCATTGGATTTTTTAATTTTGTCTGAATTACAAGGTTGATCAAGTACAGGTTAATGTTAATTTAGCACAGACAACTGCTTTTCAAAAAATGTGATATTTTGAAGTAAGGGATTACAATGTCATTGGATTCATTCAAAATCTATATATATTACATTTACACAAATTAACTTTATATGCATTATTAATGTCATATATATGTATACGACACACACACACACACACACACACACACACACACACATATATATATATATATATATATATCATGCCATATACAAATAAAATAACAAAGCGGAATGTACAAATATGATTGCAAACAGCTTCTCTAGAACAACTATTTCAAGATTCTCTATTCCTTTTCTCCTCTCCTGACTGATTGATTCTTATTGAACCTGACGGGTGGATATAATCTTGAAAGTCCCTTAAACGCTGCACATAATACAAGTCCTCTGTCTGTTTTGATCTTGTCATCATTACTGAGGTAGTTCCCTCCCACACTTCCAAAGCAGTTGGACACCTAGCTCTCTATTTTGGCTGCTGGAACACCTTGTACCACTGTAGCAGTACTGAGGACATCTTGAATCTTCATTTGTGACTCAGACTCAGCTCCCTTGGAGTGTATGTCCGTGTGTGTGCCTGTGTGTGTGTGTCTGTATGTGTGTGTGCGTGTGCACACACATGTGTCTCACTTCCCTCAATACTTGACTGTACCCTGTTTTTGGCTCAGGGCTGTTTTAACAGTGTTCCTATTTTATTTTTGGTGTGTTAAACAACCTAGGTGTTTAGAAACATGGTTGCTTTGGGATGCATTTAGGACACTGTATAAACATACAGCATTACAGCATTGACTAAGAATGCTTTTCATTTGCACTGAAAGTTACAATTATTCAATTCAGTTAAGTCTACATATAATGCAGTAGGTTATTCTGGCTATTATAAACATCCCTGAACATCACTTGCCTTTTATTGGTTCCATTTGTCCCAATGTACAGTTCTAATTTACCTCTTTTGGATCAAACTCTTGTGTTCCGCCAGTGGCTTAGCACCAAATTTCAGGCCTTGTGCATTTGTACTCTTTGAAGGCACCGTAGCACCACCTGAGGCTGTTGGAGGGCTGTTGGTTGTCCCTCCTCGTGTTCAGGGCCTGGGTAATCAGTTCCATTCTCCCCCTAAGTCCAACATTGCTGTGTCCAGCTGCTGTTTTATGAGTGCTGTACTGTTAAACAAATACTGCCAGTTGTGCTGCATAGAATTATAGCATTTTAAGTATTGAGTAATCTGTAGCAATTAATGACCCAAAAGGACAAGAAGGGAGAGACAGGTCCAAGTGCAGAAATTTAATATCAAACAAAGCCCACAAAAAGTGCAATTCTTAATACAAAGTCCAATGTGCAAAGTCCAAGGTCAAGAAGCCAGAGGGTCAATCCAAAAGGTACAGTAAGGATAAACACAGGACACACGGATTAAGGCTAAACAAGACACAGGTGCAACAACTAGGGCACGGACCGGTAAGGAGATGGAGCAGGTGAACAAAGGTAAGCTGAACCTAAGGAATCAAGAACAAAGAAACACAAGACTAACTATACAGACAACTGCAAAAGACAAGGCTCGGGTATTCAATACTCAACAAGACCTGAGCTTCATTACAACACTTACAATACCTCCCCACAGCCAAGCGACTGGGATACCTTAAATAAAACACCAAAAAAAAAAAAAAAAAAAATCTGAGCCCAGGTGCAATCACTAAGACAAAGGAAGGAAAGAACAAGAACTAAGATGGGCATAGATACACTGGAGATATACTGGAGAAACTAGACAAGACACAAAACAGATATTACTGATAAACTAGACAAGGTAGAATTACTACAGAAACTAGGCTAGACATAAAAACATAGGCATCAAATTAGCAGCTTTTCTGATAGGCTACTTGATAACTTTGAAGCACTGATATTGTGCTTTTTGTATTGACAGTAGAAAACCAAAACCTAGAGCAATGTAACATTCAAAACCATGTTAATAATAGCAGAAATAACATACCAGATTTAATGATGAATAACAATGGCATACTTTCTATATAAATAAAGTTGTACCATTTTCCACTGTGACAGACCACTGATTGATCGTTGGATGGAACAGCTTCCAAAGTAGTTCTAAGATTTACGTTCAGAGCTGTTTCTGCACAATGACATTTGTGGTTTTGCGTGTCGATGACAATCAGCTACATTAATTGTTGCCTCTGTCTGTTACAGAAAAAAATAAAAACATTTCTTTATATATATATAATTGCTTTTACTATTGTAAAGAAAAATACAGTTAATCATTTTTATCCAAAGAAATGTTTTTATTTTTTTCTGTAATGGACAGAGGTGTATTTAATGTATTTTAAAGATATTACTCGAAACCCAAACAGTAAGGACA
>JABJVR010031030.1:11969-31182 GCA_025773905.1 Chitala chitala
CATACTCCTACGTGAGGTAAACCCTCCAAACACCGTCCGGCTCACATACTCCTACGTGAGGTAAACCCTCCAAACACCGTCCGGCTCACATACTCCTACGTGAGGTAAACCCTCCAAACACAAGTTTTATTTATGTGACACTCGGGAAGTGGCCTTACCGTTACTCTCATCATTTCGGGTGAATCATTACCACAGAAAATACAAACACCGCACGGAGCTAAAATTACTTAACAGAGGTCAATTTCTAAACGACAACTTGTTATAAACTTAATTTTAAAAACCCAGGAAACCTTATTTTGGACGGTTACAGAATCAGTGCAAAGACAGAAGCCTGTGAGCGGCTGCAAGTAGCTAATTAGGCGCTGAATTTTGACAGTCCGTAGCCATAACAGCTAACCGAGACCATAATAAGCTCCATTCCGGAAAACCAGTAGATTATCTGTATCTTACCTTGTTTTTCCAACCGTAGGCTGGCGCACTTGCTGTCCAACTCAAAAACCCTCCTCTCTAGCTCGAAAACCTGCCTTCTCGGCTCGTCGGCCATGACTGAGGTACCATCACGTGAGCAGCGTCGCGTGACCTCACAGCGAGCCACGTGAGCGGCTCCGCTCACGTGGCTCGCTGTGAGGTCACGCGGCTCAGCACACTTCAGTGGGATGATGCAGCGTTGCCTCAGTACAGGTTTCTGGACATCAGTGTTTCACAGCAGTGACTGGTGAACAGAGCCGGATTATGGTGCTGGAAGGGCAGATTACTTTAGGAGGTTGCACCCCCCACAACCACATTTATGATCTTTTACCATACTATTCTAGGGCCTAGACAGTGTAGCCTAGAGCCCCTTTTCCTTCCTTTATTCTTGCAAAATCATCCACCAATTTTTCAATGTCAACTGGTTTAGCAGCCTGGTAGCTGAATGGGTAGCACATCAGGCTGGGATGCAGAAGGTTCCCGGTTTGAATCCCAGCCCAGCCACCAGGTGTGTCCTTGAGCAAGACACCCAGCGCTAGCTCACTGTAACAAGTATGGAATATGTAAGTCGCTTTAGATAAAAGCATCTGCCAAATGAATAAATGTAAAATGTAACCAGTTCTGACTAGGTTGACATTAATGACAATCAGCTAAAATGTGACTGGCCTATACTGCAGTCACAACTCATTTTTAACTCTGGCCAAAACAGAAAAGGCACGCTGGGGTAATGTCAGAAAAATGTGAAGTGCTATAAACAAATTGGGAATTCAACAGGCAGATCATGGGACTGCAAAGTGTCAAGCATTATTGTTGGACTCTTGTCACAATTGGACATGATCGACTGAAACTGAATGCGCTCCATCGCCAAGTTTGTGTTGAAGTCAGATGGATATACAGTAGACAACTCGTGTCATCAGACATGCAAAGACTCCATTAAGGCTGTTGTTTCAAAGGTATCAAAGTGTTCTTGTTGTGCCAACACAAAATCTCTCAATGAGTCCAAGACATTTACCACCATACACATTACTGTCAGTTTTCTGTAATTGAACACTAGCTTACAACCATCCATCATCCTAACCGCTTATTCCTGGTGAGGGTCACAGGGAAGTCTGGAGCCCATCCCAGAGCACAGGACACCAACCCACAACGGGTAATTTGGACACACCAATCAACCTAATCTACAGGTCTTTGGATTGGGGGAAGGAAACCAGAGTACCCAGAGAAAACCCACCAAGCACAGGGAGAACATGCAAACTCCACGCACACAGACCCAAGGCAGGAATTGAACCCCAGGCCTGGAAGTGCGTAGCAACAGTGCCAACCACCACACCATCGTGCTGCTGACTTACAACCAGATTGGTATAATGTCACAGAAATGTGTTATAAATGCCATCTCCAGTGTGTCCAGTTGGGGACACAGTGCAGCAACTTCAGTATGAGTGTCTCTGGTCTCATTATCACCTTAACACATACCACCCAAGGCCTCTCTAACTTGTGTAATGTCTGCAGAATGCCTTGAGTCTGCATAAGCACTCCACCAAGTACGTGACTGTGATTTCAGTGCAAGTGTGACATCTGTATTGTGGAAGACTTTTCCCCATCTGTGTGGATATGAGCAAAAATGTATACAGTAACTGCAATGTAGTAAAAAAAAAAGCTCAACCTCTGGACTACTCCCACCTGCAGAGTTGACACCAACTAAATTTTAAAAATGTGCTTCAGGTAGTTGTTTCGTCTCAAGTGTGCATGTACCCATCGTATTTCCACAGACAGTTAGATAGGTCCCACAACAGGTGATCCACCATAGCAGTAACACACACACACTTTCACCTGTGTGGTCTGGAAGCTGAATCATATCAACTAGACTTCTTTGTTCTTGATAGGAGCAGGACAAGATCAGAGTTTTCACTGGGCCAGTTGCAGCCAGTGGCCATATGTTTGACACCCCTGTTTTATTTGTGATTATTTGTGAAACTTCTACTTTTGCCACCATGCACGCTCTCCTGGATTGAGGGTATTTTTCACTGCAACTGTGGAAAAGGATTGATCATTTTTCAACTAGTGTAGACTGAACAATGTGTTTGGAAGTGTTTTTCCATAATGCAGGATCAGGAATGACCACCTTCAGTTTGTGAGCTGCCTGAATGGTGATGAAAAGATGATGATATTTGAATACAGGCTTATGACAACATGGCTACAAAATATAATTAATGAGTTAATAATGTGATTTAATGACACTCCACACTATTGTCTTTTTCAAGATAAAAAAATTGATGAAATGCCTTTGAAGTTATAATTATTATAATTTATAATTAATTAATTATTCACTAGATTTTGTCTTAAGACTTGCCTGAACCCTACGATTAAAGAGTTGAGAACTTTTTGTAACCTTTGCTTTAGACTTTAAAAAAATTGATTTATTTGAAATGCTGTTCAAACACTCCTTGATCTTTGTCAGCAGTATGGACAGATTTTGGCAAGTGTCAATATGCAACGTTAAGAAATAAGTGGTTTAAAGTTCACTGTAGCTAGAGACTGAAAATAAGAGAGACTAAAACTACTGAGGAACTCCTAGTACATATAACTATCAAAGAATGTTTAATGTTTTACATTTTTCATTTTATAATAAACTGGTTTCATATATAACACTAACACATAATGAGGTTGAATTTTTCATTTACAGGTGGCAAAATTGCACTTGTTTAATTAGTGGAATTTAATATAACTAACCTCCTAAAATGGAACATGGAATCAACAGAACAACACAAAATGCATACACATATATAAGCATAAAGAGCAGTACTAAACAATACTACAAAATACTAAAGAGAAGTCAGTGTGCAAAAAGGTCAGTGTGCAAAAAGGTCAGTGTGCAAAAAGGTCATTGTGAGGAAAAAAAATGTGGTTGGTATTGACATTTAAGATGGACTATTTGTTTCTAAGACGACTATCTTGAAAAATAGAAAATTTTGCTTCAAATCTCAGGAGAGACAATGGTGTTGTGTATGTGACAGAAGTACGTAAGATAAAATCTGCCTTTAAAGGAATGGTATAGTTTAAAACTTAAGGTACATGTGCAATCCTGTGACACGTGCCAACCATGCCCTGTAGTCATGATATCCTGGCAATGAAGCAGTTAAACTGCCGGCAGGTGAAGCACGACCCCCAAGACAACCAACAGCACTCCCGTCTACCCTTAATTTACACAGCGGCATTCACAAGTGCAGCATCCTCATTCTCAAGGCCAGTCTGAATTTTTTGGAAATGACTGTCCACATTTTCTCAAGAGCAGAAAGGATCTGTACAAATTTATATGGAGCCTATATAACAAATTTAAAGGTCATCTGGAATCCATGGAAGAAGGTTGGTATGTATGATCATTTAAATCTTATCTGTGTATCTTCTACCAAAAGCTTTATTTATGTAGTTTAACTATTGTTAATTAACTTATAACACATTATATATTTTCATATCTGTTGAACTGACTTTAAAACTAGCCATTCTACTAATTAATGTCACACTTCATTAATCTGTAAAACAGAAGTTGCAAAATACAACTGAAATATTGATATAGGTCATTTAAATGTCTGAATTAATTTGTATGGCCTGATTTATGTTTGAATAAGCGTTGTCTGTATTAGGAAAACATCTGACAATAAATAAGCATAACTAAGAAGTAATAGGATTATTAAAGAGAGTGAACCTGAAACTTGCCATTCTGTTAGTCTTTTTCCTTACATGCGATTTAAAAGGAAACTCGATGATCTGTAAACTGACTCCCTCACATTTTTTTTCCTCACTTTACCAACACAGTTATGTTGTGGTCAAGACAGAAAAAAAACACCTGTAATCTGATAAAATCTGCAAGGGCGCCACCAAGAGGTGGTCATGGTCACCCGTGGAAATCTCTGGCCACCCCTGCAGCACCCCCATTTTTTATTTTTCCAAGACTTTTATTTCCACTCCCTTCTCTTCCTTGGAGTGCACTTAGGAAAATTTTGTGTGCACTCCATTCAACGCACTTTAGAAATTGTTGTTTGTTCTCCCCCAACCCTAACACACTTTGGAAATGTTTGTCAGCACAAGTCCTCTCCTTGGAAAGTTGATAACATGATCATTACCACAAGAGGTGACCCCAACCATAACACTGTATCACCCAGGGAAACCTTTGGCCATCCTTGGCCACCCCACTGAAACAATTCTGCAGGCACCTCTGCAATTCTGAGAATTTTACTTCTCAAAAACACAATATTTATATATTTTACATAACAGCCAGAGGTTTTACGGTTTTTTTTTTTTTTTAAGTTTTTTTTTTAAGTTTTTTCATTTCAAACGTTAATTCCTTCATATGTTTCTTTTTTATTACCTACATTAATTACAGAATAGCTTAATGAGACAGTGACAACATCGTGGGATGATTTAGAATGAAACACTTTTGCTAACATCCACATTGGAAAGATACATCAGTAACCAAGCAGTAAATGGACAAGTGTGCAGTTATCCACAAGGCAGAAGACATACACTTCCACTCAGTACTCAAATGTCTGGCCTAACACAGGGAGACAAATTTCTGGTTTGCGAATGACTAAAATTGCAGTTCACAGTGATGTTTTCTAATTATTTTGTTAGCTTTGTTAACTAGTTTTATAATGAATTTTCATTCAGCATTTCCTACATGCACTTGCTCAGGGAGTCACTCTTCTCCAGCCCTGTTCCAGGTACATTTGCAGCTCCTCTGTCAGGAGTGCTAGGTTCTTCTGTGACCCAGAAGACGCAGTCAGAGACATCCCAGATGGATCCACACTGCTGGTGGGAGGTAGGCTTGCCTAAAGCGTGTCAGGTGTATGAGAAAACAAACAGTTATGGGATATTGTTGTTTCACATATGCTGAGGGTATAGACAAATTCAGGTAAGATGGACAGGTAAGATGGACAAGATCATGACAGTGTAGCACTGATCCTTTAGGATGGAGTGGATGTAGAGAAACCATATAGCAAGAATAAAGGATTCTGCTAGCAGCCAGTTCACTGAGAATATTTTTTTTTTCTTTTTGCCCTGATTCATCGCTTTATTCCAGGGTTTGGACTATGTGGTATTCCAGAGAACCTCATTAACAGCCTACTAAAGACAGGAGTGAAAAACCTCACTGCTGTCAGCAACAATGCAGGGTAAGTGTGTGAGCGACATTCTTCTCACTTGGAGTTTTTCATTTTCAATTGGTTGTTCTCTTCAACTGTCATTTGTCATTTATATGCTGTTTTAAAACGTATTCACATAATAATATAAAATTACATTGAATTGAACTGCGCAGGGGTTAGGGGTGCTCAACAGTTTGAAGAAAGAAAACCTCTATAGGGGCCTAAGGTTGACTGGCTGCCCAGGCCTCCTGGACTGCTAACATTACAAACTGAAGAAGCTACTTGGATAAATAGTGAAACACAGACACCTGTACCTGGACGACTGAGAATCTTCATTGACATGCAGACTACAGAGTTTATAATGGAGACCATGCATGTAAATAGCACTATATAGTCCTTCTTTGCTCCAGGTGTTGGAGTAACCCTCAGCAGGCTCGTGGCATCCCTTGGGAGAAGGCCTCATCCGAGGGGGAACACTAGGAGTCAGCAGCTCTAACAAGGCATCCCGCTCAGATAGTGCCCAGGTGGACACTGGGTACACATATAGAGAAAGAAAGTTTGTAGAGAGGGGTTAGTAAATAATACAGACACTGGCATGTACTGCATCACCAGCAGCAATAATTACAGTGAGCTGTTTTATTCATTAAACCTCTATTTCACCAAAAAAAACCTAATTGAGATTAAAAATCTCTTTTTCAAGAGTGTTCTGGCCAGAATAGGCATAACACAAAATTACAAAGTCCATAAACAATTACAAATACAATTACAAATATACAAACATATCATATAAATACTCATAATTAAGATCAAAAGGCAATTTTACAATAGTAAAATAAACTAAAATCATACAAAATAATTCACTTAAATTGGAAACACAGCAATTATTTTAAAATATCACAGCCGAACCCTGAGAATGGCAGACAGTAGGTAGTGTACAGAGATCAGAGAATGCTTCAAATCTATCCAAAGAGACCAGTGACTGTAATTTTATCTCATTTTGCAGAAGATTCCAAATGTAAGGAGCTGCATATGCAGATGCTGTTTTGCCAAATTCTGTCTGAACTTTGGGTACAGTCAACAGAATGAGACTCTGTGGACAAAGTGCATAATTAGTTTGCTCTTTTCTCTGCATGTACACACACACAAATACGATGGTAATAGCCCTAGAATGGCTTTCATAGATACAACAATACTAATGAGAAAGCCTTCAGGAGGCCAGGGAGGGCCAACCAACTTTTGCGTATAATGCACAATGATGAGTAAGGGCCTTGCAATTTGTAATCTGAGTGCTCCGTGATACACAGAGTAAGGAGAATGTAAACACTGTTCTGACACATTCATCTACAAAATGTCCCCATAGTTGAGCACAGACAAAAACGTAGCAGAAACCAGCCTCTTTTTCACATTAAATGACATGCATTTTGCGGTTATGAAATAAAAGTGTAGTTTAAGTTTCAACTTTCTTAAAAAAATTATGGAGACTGTTGTGGGAAGGGTAAATCAAAGAAGTAGGTCTTCAGTTAGGATTTAAAGACAGACTTCTAGACCAGGGGCTCTACACCTAAAATCTGTACTGCAAATACTTCTATGCATACATGAAATGGAAATAATATTTGCATATCTAAGTGGTGGTATGGGTGAGGGTGAACTATTGTTCGACATTTGAACATAACAGTAATGGTTTGTGAGAATCAAACCACCTAAGAACAGTTCTGCCCATGACACGTGAAGGCCCACGACATTTTGAAGCCGGTTTACCAGAATAGAATGAATAACAGTATGAAAGGTAGATTAGATATTAAGATCTAATAGAATGAGAGCTGTCATGTTCCCTGCATCAGATGAGACCATAATATCATTTACAACTGTAATGAAAGGGATGAATATTGTGACAGTGATTTTTTTCAATTCTTTTGGGCTGGATTGATTCTGTTGGGGCAGAAAACTTTTAAATATTATTTTTCTTTGTTGTTGTGATTACATTCAGCCTTGGGTTGTCGCTGTGTCAGATAAATATTTTTGGGCTAGGATTGTTCCTGTGAGTTGAGCACACTTGTATGATGAAGGATCTCCTCTGTGCAGTGTGGATAACTTTGGACTGGGGTTACTTCTGAGAACAAAACAAGTAAAGCGTATGATCTCGTCCTACGTGGGGGAGAACATGGAGTTTGAGAGACAGTACCTGGCTGGAGAGCTCGAGGTGGAACTGACACCACAGGTAAGGTGACACCACAGGTGAGCGTAACCTGTGGGTGAAAGCAAGTAGAGGAACATGACAACTGCGTGTTTTCTCAACAGGGCACTCTGGCAGAGCGTATCCGAGCTGGGGGGGCAGGTGTTCCTGCCTTTTTCACAGCTACTGGCTACGGAACACTCATCCAGGAGGGGGGCACGCCGATAAAATATAACAAAGATGGCAGTGTGGCTATTGCCAGCGAAAGAAAAGAGGTCAGAGTGCAAGAGAATGCAGTGTGATAGTAACAGTACTGCATGGGAATGAGCAGTTCATCAGTGTTACTGCATGACTCTGCACAGGTGCGTGAATTCAGTGGAAGACATTATGTCATGGAGACAGCCATCACGGGTGACTATGCTCTGGTCAAGGCCTGGAAAGCAGACAGAGTTGGAAACATTATCTTCAGGTCTATAACCTCATGTTTGACACATTAAAGTCCCTCAAACAAAACTTACCTCACAGTTATAAAACCAGTTATATTTCTGGTAACTGTGGCCTTAACCCATTACACACTTCATACTTCTCATTTCAGAAAAACAGCAAGAAACTTCAACCAACCGATGTGTAAAGCAGCCAAGGTGACAATTGTTGAGGTATAACTATCAGGTTTAGTGTCTTTTTATGTGGTTAATCAGATTCTCAGCAGTTTGTATTAGGATAGAATTGTATGTTGTAATGTGGCAGATAGTCTTGTAAAAGTGCACAAAAAAGGAAGTAATAATATAGAAAATAGGGCTTGTGAAAAATATTCAAAATCTAACCAAAATATAGTACAATGACAGCTAAGTGTTTTGCGTCAGCCCTGCGCCACCCAGTTCACACTCTCTGCACATCTCTGCAGAGTCCCCATCCTTTGCGTCAGCCCTGCGCCACCCAGTTCACACTCTCTACACATCTCTGCAGAGTCCCCATCCTTTGCGTCAGCCCTGCGCCACCCAGTTCACACTCTCTGCACATCTCTGCAGAGTCCCCATCCTTTGTATGCAGATACACGGGTACTTGTTGCAGGAACAAGAAAAAAAAAATCTTTAATTTTTGGATACTGTTTAATGTTGACTTTTTCATTACAGCAACTTGAAAGATGTGACATGATCTTTCATTATGTTCAAAACATTTCAGAATTTTTTGTGACACCTGAAGACCTTATTCAGATCAGAATTTCCACAAGTCTGCAGTCTGACTGAGGTTCACATGAACAACTCATAAACACTGATGGGGTTTTTTTTATTTCATCACAAACTGCTTTCACAAACTTTCATTTGTCTAACTTTGCATTGTGCACTGTTGAAATGGCACGAATAAAATGATTATAAGCCATTGCAAGTTTTACATTGTATAAACACCAAACGTGTGCAGCACGTTAGCCACGTGATTCAGTGTTTATTCTGGAAATCTGAACATTTATTGTAGCCTCTTCATAGTCAGGTTTCCTTTGACTTAACCAACTTTGTTTTAGGGTATTTTGTATAAATTAATGTTGGGTTATGTGTATATTTATTAGTGGCCTCAGGGATTTGAGTGTGTGTGTGTGTGTGTGTGTGTGTGTGTGTGTTTATTCATGGCCTGTCTGCTGTGTATAATGTATGCATTGTCATATATTGCATATTTTTTGGTGGAACAATTACTTTTCATTAAATTTTTCATGGCTGTAATTTCTATCCCTTCCTGATACAAAGACATAAGCACTGCAGAAGACCTTGCTATATGCCTCTGATGCTGTTTGTCTGTTTCGGTCAGGTAGAGGAGCTGGTGGAGGGCTTCACAGCAGAAGATGTTCACTTACCCAGCATCTACATTGATAGGATTGTGACAGGAGGTACTTATGAGAAGAGAATAGAGGTGAGAAGGTATGATGTGATAGCAGACCTGGAGAAAGGCCAGGTTCTGAATAGAGACCAGGTCCTGGAGAGAGGCCAGGTTCTGAATTAAGACCACATCCTGAATAAAGACCAGGTCCTGAATAGAGACCAGATCTTGAATAAAGTCCAGGTCCTGAATAGAGACCAGGTTGTGAATAAAGACCAGAACCTGAATAGAGACCAGGTTGTGAATAAAGACCAGGTCCTGAATAGAGACCACGTCCTGAATAGAGACCAGGTCCTGTATAAAAACCAGGTTGTGAATAAAGACCAGGTCCTGAATAGAGACCACGTCCTAAATAGAGACCAGGTCCTGTATAAAAACCAGGTCCTGAAAAGAGACCACATCCTGAATAGAGACCAGGTCCTGGAGAGAGGCCAGGTTAGGAATAGAGACAAGGTCCTGAATAGAGACCAGGTCCTGGATAGAGACTAGGTCTTAGATGGCTTATTCAATCAACAGAGAATACTGTTTCTCCTTCAGAAACGCACAGTTATTCATGACCAGGTGGAGTCCAAGCCCAAAAAGGAGTCCGACCTTGTCAGAGAACGCATCGTTCGACGGGCAGCACTGGAGTTTGAGGACGGCATGTATGGTATCCTTCCAGCTCTCATTCATGTTGAATGGGAATCATGGCAGCACACAGCATGTTCATGGTGTGTGCTGCAATTGACCACGTAACACCTGGAATGATGCAAGAAGTTTGTTAGTATACAATACTGCCATATACTATGTTATTGTCAACACTTTCCATGTGAAATTGTCTGCCCATTTTTATGTGAACACTGAATGCTGACACCTTGACTGGTATACCCAGCTAATTTGGGCATTGGCATCCCAATGATGGCTAGTAACTTCATTAGGCCAGACATCACTGTCCATCTGCAAAGTGAGAATGGAATTCTAGGACTGGTGAGCCCCCAGCGGGTGAAAATACAGAAGGGGTGTTAAAAGATAATTCTATTATAAGGTTCCTACTTCACAGCAATAGTGTAAAATTATATATATATATATATATATATATATATATATATAATAATTGAATAAAGTACACCAGGGGAGTTTCTAGCTATTGAGAAGATCAGAAGCTAAGTCAAGTTTGCCTGGGGCTTTGCTATGAAACCCCTCTTTTATCAAAGCTAAAATATTCAGGGCTGAAGCCCCGAATGATTGGACCTAACAACTCCACTGAAGTACACCACTGTGTTTTACAGTGTTTACTCCACTGGGGGGTGGTAATGTATACCGTCACTGTTGAGTGGTTTTACAGCTTATGTTGTGTTCCAGGGTCCCTATCCCACAGAACAACAGGTGGATGCAGACCTCATCAATGCCGGTAGCTTCCTCGTCTCCCTTACAGCCTGGGCTTTAGAACTTTGCATTTTACATTTAATCTCCTGTTTCTCTTTACCACAAGGGAAAGAAACGGTAACGGTCATGCCTGGAGCCTCCTACTTCTCCAGTGATGAGTCCTTTGCCATGATCAGAGGGTAATTCATCTTGATTCCTAGGCTGTCTTCACAGGTGTTTTGTATAAATATTGTTCATGTTTTAACAATGGGCTGTATTTTATTCCAAAATTAAAAGAATTTTCCAAACGTGTCATAAAAAACTCACAATAAAAATGTCAAAAGAATTTTTTACATTATAACCTATGTGAATTTATGTTAGGTTAAATGGTCTTTTATAATATCACCTTTCAGAACAATGGAGCTGCCAGTATGTTTTCTTGGGAAAAGTAAAGGTCCAATAGTCCATAGCCCCTAAATTATACCTTTTCTATTAGATTGCAGGCACAGAGGTGGACCCACACATACAAAAAATAAGGAAAAAGGCCTTGGTCTTTTCTGCTCTGGAAGACCCTTTCAGTTACCAGATGGACATGTTTACATGGTCTCTCCCTCTCTTGACAGGGGTCATATCAACCTAACCATGCTGGGTGCCATGCAAGTGTCACAGTATGGAGACCTGGCTAACTGGATGATTCCGGTAAGATTACACATGCAACTGCATGGTCAACGTACAATGAGGAGATGTGGAATCTGCATATACAGGCAGTGAAGACACACTGAAACCGTGTGTTTGATATCAAAGAGCTGATGCTAAAGCTGTGTATGCCATATTGCTGAGGAAATGCTGAAGCTATGTGTTTGTGTGTCTGTGTGAGAACAGTGAAGATAAGCTGAAGTTGTGTGTATGAGAACAGTGAAGACGTGCTGAAGCTGTGTGTCTATGTGAAAACAGTGAACATTCTGAAGCTGTGTGTGTATGAGAACAGTGAAGATTCTGAAGCTGTGTGTGTATGAGAACAGTGAAGATTCTGAAGCTGTGTGTGTACGAGAACAGCAAAGAGTGTGTGAACAAGTACAAAAGAACTTTACCACAGTAGACAGTTCTTGAGGAGTAAACCTGCAATTTTTCCAGGGCAAGATGGTGAAGGGTATGGGCGGAGCTATGGACCTTGTTGCAAGCGCTGGAACCAAAGTGGTTGTCACTATGGAGCACTCTGCCAAGGTACGTTATTTTTATAATTACAGGTTAAATGGTCATGTACTTTGCGGATTACCAGATCATAATGAAATATCTGTAGCTTTATGTCGCTGATTGGAATTCATTTTCATGTGTCGGTTCCTTAAGTATGACTAAGATGTGTAAAGCCTCTTAAGTGATGGGTAAACACGTGTGTAAGAACCTTTATTACCTTGAGAAGGTATATAGCCATGCCATATTTTAAAATGAAAAGTTCTTCCCCCTAGATGATCACATTGTTACTCTCAGCACCTCACATTTTATTGTCGTTAACCATATTTAAACATTGCTTACCTGTTCATGTCTATTTCAGAGTAGTCTGCTGGGCTTCAAATCCATTTTGTGTTCATTGTTTAAGGGTAACATGTTTACCTGTAACTTATGGTGAGAGAAACAACCTGTAATTAGAGCTGAAGTGATTTCAGCAGAGTAACGCTTGACCCCAAAGTCTCTGCATCATTTTGGCAGATGACTGGCTAAGCGGAAGTTTGTAGGGTCGGTTGTGTGACAGGGAAATTATTACTCTTTGTACCACACACTAGTATCACAAAAATAGCATTTTTTTCTGGAACTAAGAAACTCCATGAAACTAATGAAAATGGGAAATAATTTTTTTCAAATAAGTTCTACTATTTGTATAGTCAATTTAAATCCAATTCAAATATAAAAATGCATGAAAACACAGGGCATAGCATTTACTGGGGTTAAAAATTTTAGTGGGAGCAGACCTGACCCTCAGGAACGTTGTACACAGCTGGGACAGTTGTGGGTGAACAGGAAGGTCACAAAAACAATGACTAACACTTTACTTTCAGGGTGGCAAACACAAGATCCTGGAGAAATGCAGTTTGCCACTAACGGGGAAGCAGTGTGTTGACCGGATCATCACAGAGAAGGTCATATCCAATGTGTTTAGTCCCTGAGCTGTGACTCATAGTGTAGTGTGTTCACCGCCTATGCTGTGATGCACAGTGTGTTTACTGCCTCAGCTGTGACTCAGAGTATTACTGAGAAACAGATGGAGAACATCAGGAGGATTTTTTTTCCAAAATTTAATTTGAGCAGACGTAGAAGTAAAGACTAAATAGATTTTACATAATGGTGCCAACCATTAGAAGATTGGATACTCCAATAAAGAAGAAATTTTCTCTTTCACCTTTTATTTAGGCTGTCTTTGATGTGGATAAGAGATGTGGGCTGATCCTCATTGAGCTGTGGGAGGGGCTAACAGTTGATGACATCAGAAAATGCACTGGCACAGAATTTAAGGTAGACATGATATAAACGCCCATAAACTAAAAAAAAAATCAGCTCACACACCAGATTATGTTGGTGATAGTGTGATGTTTTTGAAGATTTCCAATACAAGCCAAATTTTACAGATTTATTTCCCTTCAAAACACATATAAAGGCTTAAAAATTCAATTATATACTTAAACTGTTTTTAAATAAAACAATCATTAGCATTATTTTATTGTGTTTCTTGAAATAATCAGTAAATGTTTATATTTAGGTATCTCCAAATCTTGGACCAATGAGAAAAATATAAAATTGGTGAGGAAGTGAAGTGGAAAACTTGACTCTCAAGGAAGAAAATGAGAAAATCTGAGAAGTTTGAGTAAGAACCACACAGTTTCAATGTGTTCTTTGGCACACAGAGAACTGCAACACTGTGTCTGTGTGTATCTCAAAGTCATATTTCCATGAGCATCAGCCTCTTTTGGACAGAGAACATAATGTAATTCCTGAACAGATGTACAGTAACAGAAAATTATGGAGGACAATCAAAATGTGACTTTCAGCTTTACAGATTGCATATTGATAACTAAATTTTAAACATTCAATCTGAAATATAATGACAAGTTTAGAAATAATCCAATGTTTATGTCATATTTCTGGCCAATGTCTTAAATACATTGACTCTGATTACTTTTGTAATTCATTTGAAAAAGAGGACCTTGTTTCACTCTTAACAAGATACAAAGTCTTTTGTAGGTTTGCTGTTTGTTGATTTTTGATGTTTTTGAAAAAGTTATTTCAATTTGTAATAAACTGTAACTTTAACATATTTTTCACTAGAATCCATACAGTTTGATAAGTCTGTGTTTTGAGTGTTGTACTCCATACCTGGGGACTGGAACAATACAGACTAAACACAGTAATATTCAACCATACCTGCAGAATACCCAGTACCATACCCACAACCTCATTTAATACTGAAAATGATTCTGCCTGCAGGGGGCAAGAGAGACTGGCACTCAAGTATGGTAAAATGTTAAGATGACTTTCAAGAAGACATTCATTATCTATATTTCCTGTGTGGGAAAGGAAGATAACAAACGGCTGCAAAACAAGATAAAAATAATGCCAGAAGTCAGGCATTATGTCAGACAGGAGCACGATCAGCAAAAACCAGCAAAGAAAACAAAATGATCTTATTCAAAAGCACATAAATTCAAGCACTGTTCAACAAAAAAATCAGTCTACATTGGATTATATGGATTTGCAGTAGAAAGTCTATCTGGCAGTGGCAATGTTCTGCAGTTCTGGGGGCTCGTAACTTTAATCATGCAGAAAAATCTTACTTAAAAATAAGGTGTGTAACAGAAGCAGGTGATGTCATATTGTATGTGTTTTGAATTTATCAAATATGTTTCATATGGTCATGCTATTTATTTATTTAAATTTGTTTTTTGTTTTACGGAAGACAGGATTGAGGAAATATTACAAACAGAGATCATTACAGAGACAAAAGTCACAAAAGAGTTTGATGAATATTTCCCAACTGACTTCACACACACACACACACACACACACACAAACACACACACACACACACACACACACTGCCAGAAAGAAAATGGATTTACAGCCCCTCACACACACAAACACACACACACTGCCAGAAAGAAAATGGATTTACAGCCCCTCACACACACACACACACACACACACACACACACACCGACAAACAGAAAAACATTTACATACTGTGGCATTCGTTATTAAAGAAAATTTGAGGCTTTGTTACATTAACAGCAATATGTTAATACTCAAATCTTAATGTCACCTTCTGAAGCAAAATTATAAGCAGAAAAACTTGTATAACAGATACAAAGTAACAGCTAGTTATGATTAAGGGAACTGGGGATTTCTGGCTCTGACAAGAAGCCAGCATTAAGGATAGTATCTGTGTTGTGTCTCAGCTGTGCTCTGGTCATTACAACTTAAAACCTTCAGACTCTTGTGTTTGAATTATGTATGTACACTGGGCATTGAAATAAAGTTGGGCCTGAACAATGTCGATGTTATATACCTTTGGCTTAAATAAGGGCTAAGGTGATACGGTTATATACCTTTGGATAAAGTAAGGGCTAAGGTGATACAGTTATATACCTTAAATGTTCATATATATAAAATCCTTCCAGAGTTCTCCACCACTCGCGTTACATTTACTCGCCATCTATCACAACACACTCGAAACATATCCAACTACAGATATGTGTTATAAACTGGTTTTCTATAGTGTTAATTACTTTATGGCATATCAGTAACAATTCATTTATTGGTATATTGGCATTAAACATTAGAAGCATTTGTTTCACAACACTTAATACCTGTACTGTATATACTTCACTCACCCAAATAGTGATTTTTTTCAGATGTCATAAAGTTGCAGCTGATTGAAGAAATAATTGATGTTATTGATATTCCTGCTGTATTTTTGGATGTTGGTGATTTGCAGTTAATACTTTTGAGATATTGTTTTAAAAGTTACTAAATATACCTGCTGCTACATGTACTCCTTTTTGTGGTTGACCAAATATCATTTTACTTTTGATCCAAACCTTCAGAGTAATCATCTTTTAAGAACTGAATCCTTCGTGTCTTCTTTACACGAACTGTTTAACTCCAAAATGCATGATTAACAACTGCATATGTTTGCATTTTGCCAGTAATTCTGGATAAGACCATGAATTATATAAAATAAATTTTTATGTTTAAACCTGAAAATAAAGTGCTCTCTTTGAACCACTTCTCCAAGAAATAATATTAGCTCCATCCACCAGAACTCCATGTGCTGAACGTGGCTTGGCTGCCAACGATAACAGCGGAAACAACAGACCTGAGGGTTCAGGGGTCAACTGACACAAGGTTTTTTTGATTTGGTCCAAGGCAGGAAATATTTTTCCCTGGAAGGTTCTGACAAAAGGAACTGTAGGTCTCTATTTGTGTATCTGTTTAGAGACACATTCCTCTCGCAGGGAATCACAGGTCTGACTGTTCACCCCCATCCCATGTATATGCGGGTCAGAAGCTGTGGATGACTAATGAAGTGGGCACGTTTCTGAGGACCCGAAGGAGAAAGCCTTCAGAGCAGGTGACAAGGTACCACTGAGGACAGCAAGAGCCAAACTGTGTGATGCCATCAGAGAAATGAAGCATGCACATGCCTAGTACATGGACCCCGGGACACGTGGCCACCAAGAAAAGCAACAAAAGGTCCAAGAGCTAAAATTCAGCCTGCCATCTCAGCAGAATGTTTGTAGACTTTATAGCAGAAAAAGATGCATCAGTGAAGGCAGCTTTAACGTGGCTACAAAAATCAGCTGAGCAGAGCAATTAACAAGGAGCAGTTCAAATCAGCCGAGCTGAGCGATTAACGAAGAGCAGTCCAAATCAGCTGAGTTGAGCGATTAACAAGGAGCAGTCCAAACCAACCGAGCTGAGCGATTAACGAAGAGCAGTCCAAATCAGCCGAGCTGAGCAATTAACAAGGAGCAGTCCAAACCAGCCGAGCTGAGTGATTAACGAAGAGCAGTCCAAGTCAGCCGAGCTGAGTGATTAACCTGGAGCAGTCCAAATCAGCCGAGCTGAGCGATTAACGAAGAGCAGTCCAAGTCAGCCGAGTTAAGTGATTAACGAAGAGTAGTCCAAATCACCGAGCTGCTTCAGCATGGTGGTGAATATTTGTAATTTTCTTTTAATTTACTTATTGTTTTAACAAATCTTTCCAACTGTTCTGAACTTGATATAATGACATGGATCAACGGCCTTTCCTGCACTCTGTCAGTCTCACACATTGCTCGCTCTGTACACCCCAGTTGCAAAGTTTTTAATTATTTTTATTTTCATTTAATTTTTTTCTGTCAGTTTTTGTGAGGGGTCAGACTTGGTGTACCAAATTTGTTTGATTGGTTTCTGTCGACGCCTACAAACAAACAAAATAAAGCACTAAATTAAGTTTAATTAATTAATGTTTAGTTTTATTTTTATTTTAACCTCCTCTTTTACTGTAATTGTAATGACTACGATGTGATGACTATAACGTGTGCTTGTAATGTACGTTTGTTTCTCAGTTTTCGTAATGCGCGGCTCACCAGTGCTGCATGCTCACATCTCACTTGTTACGTACAGTATTGTAACATTTATCTTTTCTCTTTGGTCTATTTAATTTTTATTTAGGAGAAATGTTTTTGAATATTTTGGAATGCGATTTATACACCAGTTACTTAGAGGGCTTTCCGGGCTGATCCTGTATGCATCGGCCCCTGCCCAGTGTGGTTTGTGTGGCTCACACAACTGCTAACACCGATGAAGCATTTAAAATGCATCATCAATGAAAAGCACACACACCAACCCATCAAGCCAAAGAGTTAAAACAACAGAGAGAATCTAGGACCAAACGTTACAGTACACAGAGAGAAAGAAACGAAGCAGAGACAGGTGGCTACATAGAGCAGGTGTCCGCAAGCATATGTACCCCTTTGTGGTGTTTTGTTGTCTTGGGACACATTGCAGACTGTGACCTTCATCTAAAAATAGGTTTAAACAGCTCTAAATGTTTTCCAGTATGTGCAAAGCAGTCAAAATTACTCTGAAAAGCATACTGTCGTTATGGCAAAACTATTAACAACAGACATCTCAAAGAGAAATACATTATTTAATGTTTATAAAAATATAGCCAAACAACATTTGTGAGTAAAATACAGTTACATTGTGTATGACCCGTTTGTCTTGAATTGTGTTCAGTTAGTATGACTTTCTTGGTTATTACAGAGAACACCTAATACTAAAAGCGTTTTATATGTATTTTATGAAAGTATGTGTATATTTATGATTTATTTAGCTGTGTTTATGCACAGTTCTGCATGCCTTTTACTCGCAGGCTGAAAATTGCAACAAATTGAAGCGCATCCCTGCACATTTCATGGCTGCCACAGAGCACGCTGTCATAGACCTCCGGCTCTGCGTCCTCACCATCTCCACACAGAACAGTAAAGAGCCCTCTCTGGGACATTCCCTCGGCAGTCTGCACTCACACCTCCATGACGGCATCCCTAATACATGTTTGAACAACACAAGGCATAAGTAAATATTTAAATAGCCATGGTTCCTACAACCCAGACAGATTACAAGATTATAACTACAGGTAACTTTATTGTTGCTGTTGTTACCCTTCCACTCCTACCTGTGCAGGTTTCCCAGTCAAAGCAGGTGTCGTGTCCACAAGGCTCCTGGACACTGCTCTGATTGGACAGTGTAGCTCTAAACCGGACCCAGTCCATTCGAGTACCTTGACTCTCACATGGTCCGAGGTTCAAGAAAAACAGATGGTCTCCATGGCAACGACCCACATGAAAGGAGCAGGTGGACATCATGATGGAACGGTCCATCACTGCATCCAATATGCACAGTTCCTGCTCATAATGCCTGTAAAATGGGAGATAGTAAGATGTTAATTCATCCTTCATGCCAAACAAAATCACACAGTACAAGAGGTAGCATCTAAAGACAGGCAGGATTACACAGGATTACACATGAGAGCTGGTGTAGAACTGAGTCCACACAGGATTACACATGAGATCTGGTGTAGAACTGAGTCCACACAGGAATACACATGAGAGCTGGTGTAGAACTGAGTCCACACAGGAATACACATAAGAGCCGGTGTAGAACTGAGTCCACACAGGAATACACA
>JABJVR010031041.1:0-34813 GCA_025773905.1 Chitala chitala
TCCGCGGAGAAAACATGGGGGGGGGGGGAGGGTACTGACGCATTAAAAAAAAAAACGGAAGCGCACCGAAGGATGCCACGCCGCTTGAATGCTGCCACACCACCGAAGGCAAAGAAAGCATTTCTGTGTCTTTCCGCTCGGCTACATCGAGCACAAGGCTGGAAAAAGCCAGCAGCTTCGAAGAAGCTTACAGAGAGGCTCACATCCGGACTGATGTGCTCTCATTCGATGGCTGGAAGCTGCCAGTCTCAGCCTGAGGTGGGGAGGGCAGACTCGTTCGAACAGCAGCAAGTTTGTCAGCAGGGCGCCAGTCTGAGGACAGGAAAACATGCAAGCGATTTCTTTTATTTGCGCTTACATTATCCAGTTAGTCCAGCTGATGCCTTCTGTAATCCCTGGCAAAACCTCCCTGCTGGAAAGCACTTAAAATGCTTCGGAGCCCACAGGCAGGGAAAAACGCAGGTCTTGATCCGTCTTCTGAGCATCTGAAACAGTGTTCCAGCTCAGTTTTCCAAAATCAAAAAAAAAAAAACCTTCTGTTGAGTGACTGTAAGTGATGGATGATGTCTGATTACAGGACCCCACTCTGCACACCCCTGAGTATCCGTCTCAAAGCGAGCTGGCCGATCAGACTCAACCTTACTATACTTGTACACGATTAGCATTTAGAAAGCCAAGATCAACAGTCATACCCATCACCCTCTGCATTGTTTCATTTGCACTGCTCTGTTGTTATTGTGTGCTAAACTGGTCCTCAGAGAGATTATTTATGGATCTGTTGTTCTATGGTAAAAACAAAAACTACCAAAAAAGGTAAAACTGCTCTGGCATTCAGCAAACAATCTGTATGTGTACAAATAAAGCTTCCAAAAAGTTAATTTTCTATGATGAGCTGACTGATTGACTGACTAGTACTGTCATCTTCTATACCGCTTATTCCTGGTGAAGGTCGCGGGGAAGCCTGGAGCCCATCCCAGAACACATAGGGCGCAGGGCAGTGGACACCCAGGGCGGGGTGCCAACCCACCACAGTGACAGTACTAGATTAAGAATAATTACCGCATTACTACTGGCCACCATTCTTCATCCGAACACTAATACAAGGGATTGCCTATGTAGACCATACTAATAAAAAAATAAATGAATAAATCAGTTCAAGATGTGAACACACTCTCCATATGCCACTGGTCCTCTTTGGTGCCATGACAACCACCATGTGACATTTGACCTAGGTTGTGCCACCTGTTTAACCTGGTTTGCAAGGTAGGACAAGACCATAATGATAACACAGATATTGTGCTGAGGATACATTGTTTCAAGCTACTATATATAGCTTTTTTTAACAAACAAACCTGAAAGAATTTGGTGTTCTTAGAAGGAGAAAAACAAAACTGCCTTTCCTTTTGTCTATCCTACAAGTCTACAACATAGCCTGCATTTTAATGACAATTTTTCCACATCTTAAGTGGAAAAAGTTCTCCACAGTTCCAGTAAACCAGTAGTGTATACAAACACGTGACTTACCTCAGTGAACTGCACTGGAAAAATCCCCACCTTTTCTCCCAGCTTCCCTTCAATCCAGTTCTCATCCACCCGTCTCAATACGGTGATGATGTCGCCCTTGATATAAAAATTTGGGGGTGGGGGATAGAATCTTTGTCAGGACGTTAAAGGAGAGAATGTGATCCACACCCTCTGACCCCCACCAGGAGAGACACTGCACTCAGTGTCACAGAAAGAAAAAGTTATATTAACTTCCCCTTGTATCCTCATGCCCCATCAACCATATTTAATTTCTGAACACTTGGACCATGTGTGGTACTAAGACCTTAAATAACTCAAACACTTTTTAATCATACAGCTGTGTTTTTACAGACCTCCACCAGATTGACTCTAGTTTTAACCAAACTGCCTGCACTGGTTTCAACTGGTAGCGTTACATATTAATTCTTTACGCAACGTAAATGCCTTAGGGCACCATGACTCAAACACAAACAATACAGTTAACAGTTCAAGACGACATGACCCGGCAAACAAAAAGAATCCACTGCAATTACCCCACCCTCCGATTAAAAAAAAAAAAAGTTAAACACTGATTCAGAAGAGGTCAAATGAGCGTCTGGAAAACGAAAGTCATGTTAGCCTGCAGTGAAGAATGTGATTCTATAGGTGTGATGGTTACTCTTGTAAACGGTTTTTATTGCACTGAAAACTGCTATTTCTCTAGTAAATATAGCTGTCATAGTCAGACATTTATTACACAGTATTTGTTTGGAGACAGAAAGCCCTTTTTTCTCCAGCAAGCAGCAATCTATAATCTCTTTAAATATTATAAGTTACAATAAAACCATAAATCTACTGCTTCAGCGAACAATGGTGAAAGTTGGTCTCATCTCAAGTGCACCATGCAACATACTTTATACACATATATATACTTTATATACTGCAGTCAAGAAACAAAGCCTGTTTTAACTACAAGTTTGGCACATAAGTCACTCATATCTCTTTGGGGGGGGGGGTAGCAAGACACTGTAGTATCAGGAATGAATACAATAAGTGAACATCTGAACAAGTGGTGCCAAAAGACTTTAGGAGAAAAAAAACACACCTTGAGAAAGGTGAGGAGACCTTTGCTGTCCTCCAGGTCAAAGTCACAGAGCGCACGGCACTGGGGAAGCGACCGGGGCAACTCGTTTACGACCTGCACCACGTTGGCAGGGACCAGCCCACTGCTGCCATTGGCCTGTCCGTAGTACCAGTTCTCATCCACCTTCTGGCGCAGGATGATGACATCACCAGGTTTAACACTCAGCTCTACCGGACGGTTTGCTTGATAGTTACACAAAGCTCTGGCCCATGGAACCTGAAACGATGAGTAAAGATCATTTATTCATTTTATACATTCACCCATCAGTACTGTATGTGGCAATAACTCAGGGAAGGAAAAACTGAGACATCATCCCTGATATTTAAAGCACACACCAAAATGTGCAAAGGGAGAACACTCCCACACATGTATCATTAAAGGGAAAACATGTTAATAATTGGTCAGATGTTTGGCGTTTTCTTTCAAATATCAGCATGACAAAACTCCAGTGTTTACCATAATGCTTGTAACACTTCGAAGAGAGAACTCCTAAAAAACCACACTCTTTCCACAGGGCAGGGGTTCTCAATTCCAGACCTGGGGACCCCCATGGGTGCGGGTTTATCATACAACCAATTCATTCATTTAAATTTGACCACTATTTTAACTGAAAGTTAATTGCATTGTTTCTTTCTGATCTGATTTACATCTCTCTGCACTTAGTTGTCTTAATTTCTATGAAAATAAGAGTTACAAAGAAGATGTTAAAGAGAGTTAACAGTAAATCCTACTATAAATCACACATTACAAGGTCACCCTAACTGTAGAATCAGAGTAAGAAATGTCTGGATAATTAGCCATGGCACTTAATTCAAACCAGTAATCATTCATTGTACTTGAATCGCGATAATTAAATTAATTAATAATTGAACAACACTAATTTGTGCCAGTGACAAAAAAATACTTAATCAGGAGCTGCAATTTAAGGGAGTTTTAACTTTTAAAAAGCAACATCAGTAAGTCTTTGTTGTGCTTTTAAAAATTCTTATTAAAATGAATTGTCGAGAATTGCTGGATTAACATATTGATTACAGGAAAAAGAAAACAATAATGTTTAATTGAGATTCAATTAAAAACAGAAATTGGCTGAAACAAAAACCTGAACCCACAGGGTCCCCCAGGACAGGAATTCTGAACCCCCGCCATAGCGGCCTGCATTGCTATTTAATGAAATATCTACTGATTTAAAACAGGTACGTCAGAACCATCTTCTGCAACATTAATAAAAACACAAGTAAACAATCCCGTCTGTTTACGTGGTCGTACCCATTTTCAAATGTGGCAAGTGGCAATTTCCAAATTATTTCACTTCTCGTGCAATTTAAATGTTGACAGTAAAATGCCATTGTCCCCCTGGTAGGCAGGATGAAAGCACGCTCTAAAACATTAAAACAATACCACCGTACTTCACAGTTTGCAGCTGAAGGGTGTGATAAAACACCTGCTCGATGGTACAGCTTTCTACCTGGTAGACCTGTTACCTCCATCAGCAGACACCCACTCATTTGTCTTCACTTTAACAGACACCGACGACACAGACCCGCAGCCCACACCTCCATTACCATGCTTCAAAAACAGCAAGTTGTATCTGTGATTGACAGCGCTTTCAGCTAAAGACATCCCCTCCATTTTGCTCATTTATTAATACAGTTGACAGATTAATATTCAATTCAATTTATTTGCATATGGTGCCTTCCACAACAATGTGCCTCAAAGTACTTTACAGAAGAAATTGCAGATATTGAAGAAGAAACTATAAAAATTAATAGAAATGTATGAAGCCAGAAAACAACGGAGGAGAGGAACCAAAAACTCCGCAGTGTGGAGAAAAAAAACCTCTTGGGGGCCAAGGTTGACTAGCTGCCCACTCCCTCCCAGGCATGCTAACATTACAGAATATAGTGGTATTTGAGACTTTGATTGTTACTAGTAATATGGTATAAATAACACAATTTAGTCCTCCTTTGCTCCTGGTGCTGAACTAACTCTCAATGGCCTTTGGTGTCCCTGGCGAAGCTTCATCCAAGGGGATAAATTAGGAGTCAGTTACTCTATGAAGGCAACCTGCTCAGATGGTGCCCAGGCGGGTACTGGGTACACACATGCACACGGAGAGAGTTTACACAGGGGTTAGCAATGAATACGAACTCTAGCAGCCCATAGCATAATGTTACAGTTATATTGGCATGTACACCATGCGCCAGCAGCAGTAATTACCGTGAGCTGCAGAGACTGTCGTGGGAAGGCTAAATCAAAAAACTAGGTCTAGTCGGGATTTAAAGAGACAGATTCGGCATCCAGTACATATCCAGGCAGACTGTTCCATAATCTAATACGACTTGGGACTGCAAGTAAAAGGTGATCATTTCTCAGACACAGATTACCACCTTATGTTCTTCGCCTTGTTACGTGTTTATCTGGACGGTGAGGGTAGACACCAGCTCCTTGTGCAGCCTTGGGGGGCGCACTAAGCTCCTCATCAGCAGGGTGCCTGTGGGTAGCATCACCTCACAGCCAGGTGTTATCGACAGCCAACGCAGCAACAGCAAGAATGAGAGAGATCAGGCTTAAACCTGTAACACCTCTTGCTGTTCCTGCCGTGTCTGGTAACTGAAACTTGGCACATTCTCAACTCAAAACGCAAGGAGTGCCACACACAGAATGGATACACCTACGACCAGCAAGCATATGAGGTCATGGCTGCGGGGGGGGCGGGCTGGGGTTTGGGTTAGCTGTAAAGCTGTAAATTGCTTCCCGAAATGTATTCTTACTCAAAACTATTTTTCCCCCATCATTTGTACAGATTAAGATGCAATTGCTGTAAATCATGGACAGACTAACTGATTTATGAACTGAGCTAGACCAGCTGTTTGGTCTTTATACTACAAGATGTGTGAGAAGCACATTTCTGAACTTCTAAAAGTATAAGAACCAGTTGGTATCTGGCGATGTTATCAGGATCTGACTGGTTCCTGAAACTCTCCCTCTAGAAGAAGTATATTTTTAGTCTGGCCCAATTGAAAATTTTTTATGGAGTGACCAAATTAGCCAATATAGCATGTAAACTACAGTACTATTCAGAGCAATGCCCTTGTAGCAGTTTTACTACAGATATTAATTTTTATCCTTTAATAAAAATTCACATATGTATGTTACTTGTTTGGCCATTTAAAATCTTAATATGCACTGCAGGATGAAAAAAAAAAAAAATCTGCCTTTTTTAGTCAACTTTATTCTGATCTAAAAATTGTACAATATTTTATTGTCAAATTTATAGAAAACACAACAACCATAATATGGTAATTAAATTACACATTAAGTGTAAGACTTCAATACCACCTTAAATAAATGTAGGAGAATATATTATAGCAAAAACAGAGCTCCAAACTGGTTTTAAAATCAGCCCACTAAAATGGGTGACAATGACACTCCAAGTACATGAGAGACTACAGGTGGGCAGAGTGTGGGCTGCACACCATCTTCAGCCAATTACATTACCTCTCTTTGGTGGAAGCAAGCATAATGACTCCTGTGTTGTGCACTATTTTTACCAGGAAAACAGCTTTAAAGCCAAGCACTGTCAAGCAAGAATTAAACGGACTATTGCCATAACAAAAGCACTTCATGTCAGTTGCTCTGGACATAATGGGAACCCAGAGGGTTCAAAAGGCACAGCATTTGGGGCATACATATATTTTTACTGCACTGATAAGTGATGAGGAGAACTTTAATAAGTTCCCATGTTCACTTCCTTGAACAGAGCAGTGCCAGGCAGCACATGGTAACCACACCCACAATTCGTGGTCTGGCTTCTCCAGTAACTTCTTACAGTGCTTATTTTGATCCTGTCTTTAATGATATAAACCTGTTTTACCCATGCCTGCTGTGAGCCTGTCTAATGGACAGCAAATGTTTGGGTTCTACAGTATATACAGGTGATACAAAACAAAAATCTCACATTTAAATGACACATCCCAGGTGTAAGCCTGGGGTTTCACATTATCCATATGATCCACCCATTCTTCCATACCGCTTATCTGGTACAGGGTCACACGAGGCATGGAACCTATCCCAGGTACATTGGGGCACAATCACGCATGCGTGCGCGCACGCACACGTACACAACAGGTAATTTGGAAACACCATTCAGTATAAAAGGCATGTCTTTGGAGCAAGAGAAGAAACTGAGACAAAAATTCAAACCAGTGTGCTACTGTGTCCATATCAGTAAGACATGAATCCAAATGCCCTGCCATGGAGACCCTCCTTTCGAAAAGTACATACACACACACCAAAAGAAATTCCCCTCTCACAATACATAATGTACAATACATCCAATATCATTGCTATTCTAAAACACAAACTATAAGGTATCAATCACACAGTGATTTTATCAGTCAGAATGTTCTGATAAAACAGGACTGGGAAATGTGAAAAAAGACATGACTAGTTTTCAACAAAACACTTGCTCCTTCCAGGCTCTTACGCACCTGTGTCTGTCTGGGCGTTGAATAACGAGCCTCGCTGGTTCTCCTTAAGGAGAGCCCCAAATGAGGCCTGTACCGGACGCTTCCCCCTCTGCCCTTGGTCCCCACACCATGCTGGAGGCCCTCCAGGAGTCGCGCCAAAAGGAGATTGGAGGGCAGTCCCTCGACTCTGTCCGGCACGGGAGCGCGGCACTCTGGGCAGCGCAGCTCCAGACAGGACGCAGCCAGTCTCCGCAGGCAGGCCAGGCAGAAGGTGTGCTGGCAGGGAAGGACCTTGGCCGTCACGTCCAGCTGCTCATAGCACAGGGGACACTCCAGCAAGTCAAGCAGCACCAGCTCCTCCATGTCTGTCCCAGCAGGAGGCGTCACATGTCACATGGATACAGGCATTCTGAAAGAGCCAGAACCAAGACCTTACAGCATCTCATCAATTATCTGGGTTTCCTGTACCAGAAATACACTCAATGTAATGCACATCGTTGCAGCACTATTTGCTATGCATTAATAATGAAAGCAAGGCTTATCTAAACGCCACATTCGTCATGTGCCTGTGATGACAAATACGTTTATCTCAATATTTACAGGTTACTTTCACAGCTCACAAGGGCATCGGCTACTATATATATAGTAGCTGCTATTATCTGCTAATGGGAAGAGACTGGTTTCACCCATACTAAAAACTGGTAAACCTAGGCTCTTCTCTGGCACCTATATGGTGGAATTAACTTTAACTTGCTTTGAGAACTTCATTGTCGCTATCCACATTCCACAAGCAACTAAAGACACATCTGTTCAGGGAACACCTTAGAAATTAAAACATGAAATCTTTTCATCTATGCTTCCATTCACTCCATTGTGGCAGTGGTGTTGGCTGTTTGTAAATGTTTTTCTAGTTAATTCAAGACCTACATTTTATATGTTTATGCTTTACTTCAATGGCTTTGAAACAACTGCTTGACTTAATCGTGTGCACTTTGATGATAGGACAGCACCTAGATTTTCTGATGCTGTTTGACCTCGTTTGTCACATGCACGTGTACTATTATTCATTGTAAGTCGCTTTGGACAAAGGCGTCCGCTAAATGAATAAAATGTAAATATATATATATATATATATATACACACACACACACACAAACATACATACATACATTTTATTCCCCAGGTACTGTCAAAGATGCTTTGACAATGGCTGCTAACTAGGCTGATATTGCTGTTGAATCAGTGTTTACTTTCCCAGGTATGCAGGTGTCACCATTTACATGTAATACACCGGAAGTGAGCACCGATCACCGTATAACAGCAAAACAATCTGTAATATTTCCAGAATTATACATTCCGACAAGCCGCAATCTCTGCTCTATTAAATCGCATCAGTTATTGCAAAACTATGGAAAATGTCGGCAAATTATTTCAGCCACCGCTATGCCACACTGAAACTAGTGGGTGGTGGAAGTTCTTGTAGGTTACCTTGCAAAACAGTACACGGAACTAAGTTTGAGCCAAAGCCATTTTAATAGATTGCTGAAACTACAACACGTAATAAATCGTGTCGTCTACAGCAAATAATCGACACATAGTACGCGTATATGTGTTGTAACTAACCTTGAATTGTCACCAGGTTGCGAGTACTTTCTTCGTCCACCAAGTAGTCACTACTACAAAACCAAGTGAAAACTATGCGCTTTCTGACTCGTATCAACTTACATGCTTAATGTTTAACCCTTAAGGATCTGCAAAGTGCGTGCAATTGCGAAAAAATGTTCCAGTAGTGCTTACAAATACACTTAAAAACAAACGCAATAACACATCACGACTTTGTGTTCTAAAGTAATATAATTTGAGTGAGTATAATAATGATACAATTTATTTTCTGAAATGACCGAATGGTGTTCAGGTGTCATATGACATACAGTATGACTATGGAATAAATCCCAGCAAACAGGGAAAGGTGCCACTTTGCTGGGGCATATAATAATTAAAGGCAGTAAACCAGTTTAAGATGAAAACGTTGAATATATTAAGCGGACGGTGTTTTCAATCTATATTGTTATATTTTGTATCTATGAATCGTTATAAACCTCAAATCAAAGCTTCTGCGACAATTTATATGTGTGGAATAATATTTTATAATATTTTCATCCTTCAATTACACCCATCGAAACTTCAAGACAATTGAAAACAGATTTTCAAAAACATTTAGTATATGTTTAATAAGAAGTTGCCCTTTCAACTCTAATCAGCGCCGTGCTCTATAGCTCTAATGGCGAACAAGACACTTAATGTAAAACCTGCCGGTGAAATATTCTGTTATAACCGTACAGTGCCTTGCAAAAGTACGTAACGCTGCTTTAAACTTCTCCGCAACTTTATCCCTGACCTGTCTGGTGTGTTCCTTGGCCTTCATGATGCTGTTTGTTCACTAATGTTCTCTATCAGACCTCTATGGGCTTCACAGAACTGGCCTATTTATACTGAGATTAAATTATACACTGGTGGACTCTATTTACTAATTAGCTGACTTTTGAAATCTACTAGATTTTACTTAGGGGTATCAGAATTTTTTTTATTTATTTGTAAAAAAATTTTGAATACCATTTTCCGTCCACTTCACAATTATGTGCCAATTTGTGTTGGTCTATCACATAAAATCCCAATAAAATACTTTTATATTTGTGGTTATTTTTAGATTCAGTACACTTTAGTAAGCCCAGAGAGAAATCGCTTCTTTGCATTTAGCCCATTTAAGCAGCGAGCAGCCACATGGCACCCAGGGAGCTAGTGCTGAGTGTCTTGCTCTAGACACACCTGGCTAGGCTGGGATTTGAACCAGGGACTGGGTCGGATTTCTGCCTCCTAGCCTGGGGTGCTACCTATTGAGCCACCAGGATGTGGAGACCTCAGCAATACCATGACCTAAACAGTAACGTGTACAAATGAAAGTTTAATAACCACAAGTTCTCTTTATGACAGGATGAAACAGACAAAATGAAACGCAAGTTTGGACATTGACGATCTCTCACATAGTGTTGTTACAATAGTGTTATACGTAAAAGTAGTAAAAAAGAGAATCTACTTAACAGTCAGTGTACCTAAACTTAAATTTGATTGTACGGTTCAATGTTACAAAGCATATGCGCGCTGTATAGCCGACCACACGCACTGTCCTACGTACAGGTACTTCATCAAGTCAGACTGTATTTATATTATTTATGTATAGTATTAATACACGGACAGTGTGAGTGAAGGACATCGGCGAGTCCACAAGTGAACGTGAGAATTGTTTACGTGTTTTCTTTTTAAAATTAAACTTAGTGTGCGCCAACTATGAATGCGTTAATGTGTTGTGCTTAAGAGAAGGAACAGAATGCAACCACAGTGGTTTGGAGAGCAAATCCACAATAAATACATAAAACAAGTTACATGATTCCCGTTTAGTATAAGAAATGATGATTTTCCTTATTACATGCATTTAAACAAAAGCTGTGCTTTGTAAGATTTTATGCATTTACTATATAATGTATTGCATTTTATATGCGCTCATTATACTGAAATACAGTACATTCATCTTTATGAAGTGTTCCATGGCGTAAAACTTTTATTTTTAACTACATTATCCATGGACATAAATGACACTTCCTACTTCCATTAATTGTAATTTTAAATAGTCTTCTTTTCACAAGTACATATATTTTAATGGGATAATATAGTTTTGTTATTACTGCTTTAAAAAGTTGTGTCGTCAACGTGTCGTGCTCTTCAAATGTATTAACGTACTTTTAAATAGCAGCAGTTAAATAAACGCCACTATATTACATCGGTATTCCCAGCTAGGGAGACAAACGGTGCCGTACAGTAGTCAGTTCTGCCTTTACTCTGTTAGTGTACGTGCGCCCCCTGGTGGATTGTAGTAGAACGTTTGAAATGCATTATTTAGTTATTTGTTTATTTATATATTATTTTTTAATGGAGTGCGCAAGTACGCGCAAGTTTAAGTTTTTTTAAATTGTGATTTTCATTGCAAATTTTGGCGCCTCATGTTACGGGTGCGTATTCTAAAAAGGGTAGCGATGACCATTGATTGTGTTAATGTTGACATGATCTGATTTTAACGTACCATGCAAGAGTCTTAGTCCTCTAAAAAAACTTAAAATCTTAGTGATGGTCTCATACATCTATGTGACTCGTTGTGGGGTGTTGTTTGTATTATCGTGTACTAATGTCTGCTCGGGTTGCTCTAATACACGATCCTAACACAAATTCGTTGGGAATGTTAGTTAAACACAGCAAAATCAATGGATATGCCTATTTTATGCTGATGTAACCTGTAAACAACATGCGAGCAATGCTTGTTTCAGTACCTATGTTGTCTAATGAAAGTCAGTAGGCCAAAGGGGAAAACTCTGCCGTCTTAATAATAATAATAATAATAATAATAATAATAATAATAATAATAATAAATGCGCACGTCAAATTCTTAACAAACAACCCTGCTTACCCATTATATAAAGGTGTATAGTATTTTGTTTTAAGTGACAGCACGTGGTGTATCTGGACGTTTACGGAATAAAATGTAAAACAACGTGAAATTAAATAGGAAAAACAGATTTGTTATTCAAGGACCGTTGCGGCGCTCGAGAGCGCAGTAATGCGCAGCCGTCACCAACTTCCGCAATGAGATCTCGCGATATCGGTCCAAAATAGCGCTCTGGAGTTCTGCATGTGGCCACTTTGTGCTGGAAAGTTAGTTGTAGTCCTGCTAACTTCATGGGACCTAATTGATTGACGTTTGTGCAGTTTTCGATTTTCAGTATGCAGCAATGGTCATTACCATTGAAATAAGGAATATGTATAGATATCCTTTCGAACGCGTGGTGGACATGCATCTGAACAAGGTACAGTATTACTTATGCAACCTGTAGCACATTGTGGAGTTTGTACTGTATACAGTTAGGCTTATCTCTTAGTTTGGGGCGAAACAAAGTAGCATGGTGTAACAAATTTCCGTGACCACTTTAATACACTTTAGAATTTGTTTGAAAGTAAATCATTTATATAGGTTATATCAACGTGTGACTTGCAGTGTCTGCCAAGATGTTTTTGTAACTCACCTAATTTAACATGAACTATGCTTAAAAGGTTGTACTGTACTGCAAGCAGTTTGTGTCACCCGTCACACTCTCTGTCACCCGTCACACTCTCTGTCACCCGTCACACTCGCCGTTACACATCGCGTCCTCTACCTGCACCCATCATTCACCGTCCGTCCATAATTTCATGCATAAAGGTCGTTCGTTTTCAGTGGACAGTTCACATAAACGTCCTTTGTCGTTTAATGCCATATTGTTACGCCTAACTGCTTTACAGAGCGGTTAAAAAGAAAGTGATCCAGAACTGGCGATTTTTGTGGGTTGTCAAAGTAATGGAGGAATTTGCCAGGATGTTTCAGAGTTCGGAGCTGCTTGGACTTCCAGCATTGTTTCTAGAGTGAAGTAATGAGGACATGCCATATTTTAGCTGTTATTTAATGCAAGTCCTTACAACAAAAAAGTGCACAACAGACACACAGAATTGTACTTTGAAACTCTATACCTATTCACCTGAGGAAAAGCATTGAGTCTGGACAGGTTTATAATAAAATCGCACATGCTTATATGCATCTGAATAGGGCCAGGTGATGTGAGAAAATATACTGTTCAACAGCCAGTCTGTTGAAGAAAGGATTAGGCCTAGCTGAGGTTCCTGGAAAATCAGAATAACTCAAAATCCTTAAGGCTCTCACTGCTACAGCTCAACAAAAACTGCTGGCCAGCATCCACAGGAAAATTCATGAAAAGAATATTATCCTTTCAGTCAGATCTTAATGTTACTTGGTTGAAAGCAGTTATGGAACAGGTTTTCCAACTTCAACCATCCCATATGAAGCGGCACCAAGGTGATCTAGTGAGCAATTGTGATATTATGGGCTGTATATTTAATAAAATCTCATTTATCAATGTCAGCTGTGTGGGTTTGGTTTCTTGCTTTTAAGGTTTAAAATGAAACCATGGTAATTGAAACTGAAAGTATACTGATGCACAATTATTGTTCTCGAATGAATTAAGAAGTTATAACTGAAATGATAAGCATCCAATATTGTAAAAGCATTCATAAAATACACATGCATCACTAAGATTTTTTAATTTAATAGATTGTTTAATTTTAATAAGAGATATGAGTATTATTTTTAGAACAGTCATGCTTTTTTTTCTTCTAAAAATGTGTGTGTGTGTGTGTGCTTTTTTGTGGTTATTGTTATGGTATATTCTAAAAGTCAGATACAGGCTATATATGTAAAATAATACACAAGGAGGTAAAAGGATGCAAAGCCAGTGGAAGAATATGTAAAATAGCAGTTTACACATTTTATATGCTTCTGTTGAGAGCTTCCTGTATCATCAGTAATGGGTTTCCCCTCTGTGTGATAATACCAACAGGTGTAGAAGGCCTTTCTAGCCAGTGCATCTCTAGGCCACCTCTTGTCATCAGTCTCCTGTATGCTGTATTTTGTGAGGTAGTCCTGAGCCACTTGAGGACGCTGGTGACCTTTGGAAAGGTGTTTGCTGCAAGACATTTCTTTGCTGTCACAGAACAGAACATCAGTGGGGGGTTGGGGCTTTGTGTCAAAGCAGACAAGATTAAGAATAAAGTCCCATTGAAGCTGACCATTACTCTGGTTTTTTTAATCAATTATGGATCAAATTAGCCTCTAGCATGGCATCTCATTTTGCACGTGTATCTAGTGCACAGCAGTAGAATATCAAGGACTTCTAGTTTTATTGACTACCTATATGGTGAAAATAAGATGAAAGGACAAGTTTAAAAAAAACATGTCATAAAACTGCCTTGATCTTCTCAGGTTTATCTCAGGAGACGCTGGGAAATCATCATGAACCGCAACATCATTGTTATCCTCATATTTTATTTACAGCATTGCAGCTATATTGAGCACAGTTTTGTGCTAAATATCTCCAACTGAAAGCGAAAGGGCAATAGAAAAGAAGAAGCCTTTCTGTGTCCCCACTACAAGTGGAAGCTGCAGACCTTTGTTAGTTGTTGGGAACATGCCTCCTGATTGGCTTATAATGAAAGGAAATAGTGGTTACTTGTTAGACAATTTGCATTATTCAATGTTATAATCATTTTTATTTCAAATGAGTTTCGCCAAATTAGGAACCACCCACTCTGGAAGACTAAGACTTAATTACTTTACTGTGGATCTGAGTCATGAACTGAAGCTTCACTCATTACTGATAATCTCTTGTGTTGTTAAAATGTGCCAATATGAGCTACAAGTATTTAGTTTTTTCTTAGGTAAACATGAGTTCGTCTGTGTTAATTGTTTGAAATGCAAAAGCTGTACTAAATCATCCAATACTGCTTTCCTCACACTCGTCTGTGAATGAATCATTCATTCTTTTTTTTTCTTTCTTTTTGGCTGTACACAGGAAGTTCAAGACATGCATTTAAATTTTTAAACGGGCATTAAACTTTTATCTCTTGCAAGTTGGCAAGAACCCCACAGGGAATGCTGAGAATGTGAGACTCCTCAAACCTCAGAACACCCATCTGAGCTGTGATTTATTTATGTTTTGTGTATAAATGTGGATTCGTTTTTATGTTGCAGTACCCCACACCTCTTGAGGAACACGTCAGAGGCATTAAAACATTGGAGGAGAGGAAAGGTACAGCATTTTTTCTATTTCGAGCTTAAGGGCTGTTTCAATGAGAGCTGTACACGAATGTAGTGCACTTTTTAGCACGATGTAATTGATGTTTTGTGCGTTACGTATGATGGTGAATGTACATTCAGGCAAACAGAATGTCAAGAATATGCTCAGTGATTTTGGCCTGTAGATATTCTTTAAAACAATGTTCTTGTCTTTTTTGACGTGCTATCAGTGAAAAGCAGGTTATTTGTCTTGTAACAGCAGTATACAAACTATTTTTTAGATAACGTCTCGGGGATCGTTTATAGGAAGAGGATAGCAATCTGCAACAATGTGCTTCCCAGCATCCTCAGGAAGGTACTGCACACAGTATGTGTGGGATCAAACGTACATTTTACTGACTGTGAGATTATGAAACATGAAACCCAATGCATATTTATGTCTCTGTGTGTGTGTAATGCACTGTTCTATGTGTCTGCGGCATTTTACTTTCAAAGCTGTCATACCAGAGCTGCTGCATGTGCTATTTATGTACTGGCATGTACATATTTTTTACCCAAGAAGTGTTCTTAGTATTTTGAAAAGTGTACCCAACATGGAAACCAAGTGTAACTGCATGTGAAAGTGTTTGTCATTGTTATAGTTTATGGAAATGCTATACAGACTTACTGAGTGTGTGTGTGTGTGTGTGTGTGTGTGTGTGTGTGTATTTGCTGTGTTATTTATTCAAAATAGTCGATCACACCGGCATGCACAGTTTCAGTGTAGATCTGATCTCTGCCAACCTGTGAGTGTGGATCACTGAACCGTATTGCTTTTTAGATGCAGTATTTGTGCAGAAGGGCAATATCCCCAAAAGCTGATATTCTTGCACCCTTCTGAGCTGACCCCCGGTGCCACTGGCATGCCGTCACCCTGCAGGTGCACCTCATGGATGTGGATGATGTTTACTTGGAGGAAGAGTCCTGGCTGGACACAAAACGGAGGACTATGACCGTTGAGAGTCGCTGTCTCACCTGGACGCACCTGGCCACCCTGAAGGAAGCGTCTGTTTTCAGGGAAAGTCCAATAAACCCTAACTGGTAGGTGTGGTGGCTACTCCATTGACATTTGTCCATGTGGGCCTTGCCTTTATCCACAGCAACAAGCGGAGCCACTGAAGCGGAAAATGAAAGGCCATATGATGTTTTGTTTAGGCCTTCCTCTGGCTGCTCGCACACAACGGCCAAATGCATGTAATTGTCTTTGTTTTGCTCCTCTGGGGCATTAAACTTCGTTACTTCTAATGATGTTATTTTGACATTTCATGTCGTTTCTGTTTCCCTTTTGCACAGATGTGGAGCTGGCATTTTAAGGAAAAATGTGTCAGGGGTCTTTAGCGTGCGTTTGAAATGTCAGCGACAGAATGGCGAAGGATTGAATGCAAAAAGGAAGACTGCATTGTCTGGCTTTTATCAGCCTTCGTCATAATTATTTTGCCAACCAGACCAGTACTATTAGCTGCATCTACAGCAGACTTAACAGTTGTTGACAGTTGTAGATGTGCTGCCTTTTACACATTATGTTAACACTTGTCACTTGTAAGTCCTCCTTACCCAGTGTTTCCCAGGTATAGTTCCAGACCTTTTAGCATACAGCATGCCTTTTGAATCAAACTGACTGACACAGTGGACTGGACTGGATAGCCTGGCCTTATTTCTGCATCTTGGAGATGTTCGTCTGGTTATCAAAGGTGCTGAGTGGCCTTGAAGATGTGTTGGAGCCCGCTGTGCTGTCCTGCATTTTATATTGTGTAACTTTACGAGCTCAAAAGGTCTCAGTCAAGCAGATTGACGTCATCATATTTTAATTTACACAAGCGTCCAGGAGATGGCGCCATTTCGTTTTTAGTTTGTTATTCACAGAAACATTTTGCATTTGCACTTTTTATGCTCTTTATTTAATTTAATATAATATAATATTATATTAGATTTTTTCCTATTAGACTAGCTACAATTTTTCATGACAGGCATATATTAAGTCAAAGTAAGAGATTCTAGTTTTTATCAAATCATTAGCTTTTTATCATTTGCACGAAAATTTTGACTAAAAGGTAGGCGTTTCTACAATGCCATTATACGTGTTGAAACCAAAGTCAAATTAAAATGAAATATGAGTGAAGCGGAATGACACAGATGAAGTTACAGGTGTTTGCTCGATTGTTTAGTGTTTATAGTTTATGCTGATGATGTGTGCCGATTCGCTCCTTTTGTTTGCGGTCGAGGATGCCTTTCACACACCGGTCCGGATGTTAGTCGGCCTTCCCCGTCACGCAGGCTCTCCCTTAGTGTGCTCCACGCAGCCGGGGATGTGCAGCCTGTCAGGGAAACAGAGAAAGGGGCGTGGGGCTCATTCAGCAGTCGTCTTTATACAGGAGTACGACAGGACCACCCACAGACTGCGCATGACACGCTGCTCCCATGTTTCTTCAGAGGAGCGAGGGCGTCGATGTGTTTGCGCGGGAGAAGCCTAGTGAAGCCTGCTAAGTGCTCCCGGGCAGGTGCCAGCGGGTGTGTGAAGCACTCATCACCAGAAGTCAACCCCAGAGTCCTATGTAATCAGGCTCATACGTCCCCGTTGTTGATGTCCCAGCGTGGGCGGGGCATTACAAGTTTAAATAAATCAACAGAGGGGTGCCACGTTGTGGCGATGCTAAATATGTCGATGCTCAGAGTTGCAGCAGTCGGCGGCGCTTGTTCAAATATGCCTGCCCTAAAACACACACAGTCTGCTCGTCTTCGTAAGCGTCCTGAGGGGAGCAGCTCAGGTAAATGTCTTAATGACAGGAGATCGGTAACGGGGGCAGCACGTAGAGAAGTTTGCGTGCGTGTTCTTTCTTTTGTTTTCTTAGATGCTTTACAAGCGCACTGTGGATGTCTGATGTTTACACGTTAGACAGGAACAAGGCGCCGTTGTGACTGCGGCATCGTTTTGACTGGTGTGGACAGTTTATGCCCTTGGTAACGGTTCTGTTGAAGGCTGGTTGCTCTGTTGTCTAGGGCCGCTGTGTTCTGGCAGCTTTTATTCTGCCCCTGCTACACGGCCTCGTCAGTGCTTCGGCGAGATTTTAGCGTGGAGAAACTGCACAAGACAGTACATTAGCAGGCCGTGGAGGGGTTTCGACAGCCTGTAAAGTCTCCAGTGGAGTTGTTTAAAGGCAAAAGAACAACTTTCCTTCTGTTTTCATTGTTACTCCAGCTGAGAAAGAACTGACTGTTACCTTAGGGGTTAGCAGGGAGGCATCTTCTGAAATATGATTGTCACCCCTACACTACAGGGGTAGCTGTCCCAGAGGCGTCTGAATTTAATCATTAGCCTCTGTCCTTCCCAGGGTTTTTTAGCAACTAAATATATGAAATCTTCTTATGTTGACAGATGTTGTTTGTAATAACAGCACTTGTATATGGTCCTAGCATTTGGGTTTTTCCTCTAGTTTAAAAGGTGTGCTTGTTTTTTTTTTAATGTACTGTTTGTTTCTGTGCCTTTTGAACAAAAATAAACAACAAAAATTGTTGTCATTCATTACAATACTTTACATCAGAACAACAGTGGAATAGTAGTTTTTGCTAGCTGTGATGAACATCGCTATAGCCACGAAGCTGGTGTCAAATACAGCTCTTGAGAATCTCTTAATTATCTGTTGTGTGTCTCAACAATGGTACTGTTTGGAGCAAACGACCTTTTTATGCGTCACTGTACCATGTGATGTGTCCCAAATATCGCCTGCTTTTCTGTTACAGGACTGAGTTTTGTCAGAAAGGAAGTGTTGCTGTCAAAGGAATGGGGAGACTGAATAGGCTCTTTGAACTCTTTGCTCAGTCCTTTTTCAACAAAAGAGTAAAAAAGGTAAGACCCAGTCTGACATGGCTTCTCCCGACACCTTTTTACTGGTGCTGATCACGCGCAAAGAGTGACGCGCGACAAGCAACGTGTGCCTTAACCTTTGGAATGATGTTCAGACCATGCGCTTGTTACCACCAGCCAGAATGACATTTTAGGATGGCAGGGTAATTTTAGACGGAAAAGCGTGGTTCTGTTTTTCCACTTCCTGTGACAGAGCGGCAGCCCGCAGTGCTGTTTGGCAGCGCCACACAGCTGGAGTGCGTGACACCGTAGAAAGAGATCGTCTAGGTCGGCTTTTCTCACTGCGGCTCGGCAGATTTTACTGGGGGCTCATGTAGCTTGTTGCCCCTTGATTTTATTTATTAATTTTTTCCCCCAGTCTTTGCAGCTGTCTTAAAAAAGTTTGTAAGAAACACTAGGTGATAACTGGGAAAACAGACCTCCAGTCTGACCGGGAGGTAGCAGTGACATATTAGTGGCACTGTTGACGGTCGTTTTGCCTGAATCCATGTGACGTTCTTCGCTGTGTTTTGTCCACGGCGCGCGGGGAGCTGTAACAGCCGCCTCAGCCCGAATGTTCTGGAAGGCTTTCTTGTCACAAGTTTGACAAATTACTTCATTATGTCCCATAAACCAGAGGCCAGCTTCCTAATTCACTTTGTGGACAAAATGTGAACGCCTCTTGTTCCCTATTACAGGTTAATACAAAAGTGGCAATGTTTTCATTTTCCAGATATGTCAGTTTTTTTTGTGATGTGTATTTAAATGAATTGCAGGACACCAGACACACTAGTAAATTCTGAACTCCTGTGATAAACATCGAGTGTTTATGCTGTGTGAATCAGACCAGTATAAAGGCTGTTTCTCCGGTTGTCTATACAAATTGAATACCTTTACACACAGTAACTTAAAAAATCACCTTGGATTACACAGAAACGTAATGGTCAGCCAAGTTTGAAAGCACTAAAGGTAAGGTGTGTGTGTGTGTGTGTGTGTGTGTGTGTGTGTGTGTGTAAAAGTGAAAGACATGGTTTTAATGCATATGTAAGGATCTGGATTTACAGTTTAAGCATACTTCCTGCCACCAATTGTAGGAGTCCTGGGTCAGTTGGCATAGAAAGACACCCACAGCCCAGGAGGAAATCAAGGGGAGGAAGAGGAAGAAAGAGAGCGAGTGTGAGCATGCAGGTGCCAGAGGGCTTCCTTTAATTTCCCTCTGTGTCAGTCGGCTGGCGGTGGCGCTTCGGCCCCCTGCTTTCCCTGCCTTGCCCTCCCATTTTTCATGGCTGCTGACTGGCAAAAGCCGCACTGCATGCGAAAGTGCAGCTGCCTCAGACAAGACACCGCTCTGAAAAATTCACCAGCAGCATGAAAAAATAAGCCTGAGCACTCGTAAAGCTTAATGCAAATTCAGCTGTCTCTCCACTGCTCAGATCTACGCTTTACAGTTTTCAAGAAATATTCACATTATCTCTGGCCGTGTTCTCATGCAATGCGTCGTACATTAAGTGTGGTTTTTTTTTAAAATGCAAGCAATTTTACACTGCTAGTGGAATATTTGTGCATGCTTTTTTGGAATGAAATGATTGGCTATTATCAATATTAAGAATTTTAATAATACTACTGTGTGTGTGTGTGAGACAAATACAATTTGAATTTGAATTTGAATTTAACTTTTTACTCAAGCAGGATTTTGATTACCGGTACATTTACTTAGAAATTATAAATTTAGTTACTGACAGATTAGTCTTAATTACATTTTAGTTAAAATGCATTTAATTTCATCATCATTAACTGCATTCAGCAAATCATTTAGTATAACGACACTGCCGTAAAGCGCACGGTGATCTAACCGAGACATATAGCGAACGTGCCCCTGGCATGACTCGTCAGCTGGAGGCACGCCTTGAGTTTGGGACACTCAAAACGTTGAAGTTCTTTGCCGAGTGTGCTGTGTGTGGGAGCTTCATGTGAGCCAACTGTTTTCATGCCCCGGTGGAACCTCAGGAAGACAAGAGCCTCTTAGATATGGTTCGGCCTTCGCCTCTGGTCAGGTTTAAACTTCAACACCGAACGGTTTTGCAAGCAACTTGCGGCAGTTTGCACTTCATTCTCCAGAGGGAATAAAATATAGCACAGCCAGACATTCACAGTGTTTGAGCCTCCAAACGTCTGTTGCTTCTTAGTCGACCCATACTTCATCACAGATATTTAGTGGCTGCCTGGTCAGGTTAAAAAAATTCTCTCACCAACATTTAATGTAAAATAAACAGACCTCAACATGTGTAAGTTTTATTGCCGTAGCTTTCATTTACCCAATGTAGCTGGCACTCACTTGTAGTTAATGAGTTGTGGTCTAATTTCTGTGGTTTATTATTAATTTGTTTCCTATAAAAGATACTTAAGTCAGTTCGTCATTAAGTTTCACTTTATTAAAAATCTCTTTGCAGAATGCGGTCAAGTATTAAAATGGGTGTATTTAAAATGACAGCTTTATTTAAAATGGGGTAAGTGACAGTATCCCTGGTAATTTAAAGGCCAACCTTTGGGCAAGGTTGCATACACCTGTACCTTGAATAAATATTTTATACAGTGACGTTTGGATGCTGTGGTGGGTTGGCGCCCCGCCCTGGGTGTCCCCTGCCCTGTGCCCTATGTGTTCTGGGATGGCCTCCAGGCTTCCCCGCGACCCTCACCAGGAATAAGCGGTTTAGAAGATGAGTGAGTGAGTGACTGACTGACGTTTGGACGTCACAGCATAAGCAGCGAGAGGGAGAACGTGGCTCATTTGTCGGTATTAAACATACTGTTTACATGACCACACTAAAATTGTAACAAACAGCTTGTCACAGTTGCTGTTAATTGGCTTAGCGGGTCTAGTTACCTGAAGGATCCATGCAATACTTTGTTTTCATAACAGTTATAACTAGTGTGATTATATAACTTTAAGATTGTTTTTGAGTGTTGCCGCTGTAGCCTTATTGCAGTTTTTTAAGGATACTCCCAATGTATCTATAATTAATTGGCACAATCATTGGACACTTTTTAGCCATTTCAGGTGTAATTGCTGAGATTTGAACTGTAAGCATTGTTACAGAAATAGCTGTGCTCAGAGCAGTTCTGATTACTCTGCACTTAAGCTTACATAAACATGGGCTGGTGCAGTAAGTGTGGACATCAGTGTAGCGTCCACAGGAGCGGATCAGGGAGGAAAGGCGCCCGCAGGGACACAAGTGCCGTCGGCTGCCTTACAGGACACTCGTGACTTGGCAGGCTTGGCAGGCTCATGCTGCGTCATGGGTAACTCCACAGTCCTCCGCCCTGTCCGCACCCCCCCGCCTACATTCCCTTCCGTGTCTCTCCTCTGGCGCTGTACTGTAGTGGTTAAGCAGGTGTCTTTGAATCTGTCTGGACTGTTTAATTCTGGCACACTTAACTAGCTGTGGTCAGACAGCCTCTGCTCGGGCAGATGATGGATGGGCTAGCTAACAGGCTGAGGAAAAATGAAAATGAGCAAAATCTGATCTTCTGCAAACACTTTTTTCGCTTTATTACTTTTTTTGTGAACTTGCTGGGAGTTGCTGTTTACACTCCATTGGTTAGTTTTACCTTGTGAGCTTTCAGTATTATTCAGTTTCCTGTTCAGATTTCTCTTAATATGAAAAGGGTACAGCTAAATAATTCTTTTCAACAAATAAAACGTAAATATGTTACTTGCCAGCTGCTGTTTATTGTGGCTGGTTTGAGATCAGATCTGTGCAGTACACAGTGAACTGCGTGGTACCACAGAGCATGATGCTGTTATACAGAGACAGAAAAAATATCTTGGAGTTCCCTGTATTAAGAAATTTATCTTGGCAATTAATTGTGTCCATGTATGTGTGCAATTAGCAGTTGATTAATTATTAAAGAAATGTATTGATCAATAATACAGCTTTAATGTTATTACAATTGTTTGTATAATTAACGTACTGTCTGTCCAAATAAAAGACACACTAATATTTAGTTGGACCACCTTTACCTTTGATTACAGCATGCATTCATTGTGACATCGTTTTAACAAGCTTATGCAACGTTAACATTCGTTTTCATCCACATCTGCATAATTTTTTTTTCGCCTTGTATCTTGTAGTAATGACAGGCGAGTCAAACCTTTCCTGCACATCCCAAACACTTTCAGGTCAGGACTCTGTGGTGGCCAGTTCATACGTAAATGATTCCTCCTGTTCGTTGAACCCGTGTCACAATTTTTGCCTGATGAATCTTGGCATCATCCGCCTGTAATGTGCCTCTGTCATCAGGGAAGAAAAATCCATTGATGGGAGAACGAGGCCATTCAGTAGATTCGGATACTTTGCGGACCTAATGTGGCTGAGTTTAGACTAGACCAATTGAAGCAACCCCTCATCATAACACTGCCTCCAGAGGCCTACCATGACATTTTTTTGGTCAGGCAGGGTATATTGTGTTGGTGTATGCATCTTGTTATGAACGTGTCAGTTATATTGTATATCGGTTTTCAGATTTTGCTTGCATTGGCATTACCCATTAACATCCAGCTGGCTTGCTTTATTCACACTTAAGGTTTTTGACTTCCCAGATAGGGGATTACTGCTTACAAAATTGTGTGAAATTAGTCATTTATTTGCTCTTATTATTCTTTAATTTTGCTTAAAAAGGCACAGAATTGGCATAATGATCTTTATTTTTGAAGGCAGTACTAAATGAATCCAGTGTTGTTAATATTCATTTCACTTGTTGTCAGTTTGAGCCTTATCTTTGTAATCCCAGGTTCTTGGGAGTTAATGGTAATTTTGACAATATTTTAATTAGGTTGGCATGCTGCAATGCATGCTTTCTGTGGAAAAGAGCTTAATCTTCTCCTGAAGTGGCAGTCCCAACTCCAGCCATTGTACGGTGTTCATTAGTGTGTGAATGGCTCTTCCGTGGTTGTTGTGACAACAGTGTCTTTTACTGTGCAAATATTAAAAAGTAAGCCCTAACTACACAAATCTCTACATTAGAAGCTGAATTCAGGCAAAGAGAGACCTGCTAAGGACAAGGTTCTGTGGTGTCAGACTGCAGACACTCCAAGAGAGAAGTAAGCATGAATTCTGCCTTGGTCTTTGAGTTTGTACACTGTGTGAACCACAGAATAACAGAAGGCAGAAGAGATAAGGATATGTTCATTCATCTCCGAGCTCAGTGCTGGAATGTCCATGTGATGTGGCTTGGATTGTCATCACACCTAATTTATTTATTTACACCCCCCCCCCCCATGTTCCAATAAAACTGGTGCATTCTTTTGTAAATCCAACTTGATTTTCGTCATGGTAACCCATACTTCATATTCCAAAGACACTTTCCATCCCTCTACATAATGGTGGTAGAGAGTTCCTATCACCCCCTAAGCTGTTCTACATTCATAGCATTGTTGGTAGTACTTGCCTCTGACCTGACAGCTAAAGATAGTGTTAGCAGTTTCTATGCATAATATAAAAATAAGTAAGGAAAAACATTGGCTGTGTCCAGAATCGAGCAGTCCGTGCTACACACTGTTTTGTAAAAAAAACTGCACTGTTTACACTGCATGCTGGCTGTTTAATCTTCATTTTTTAGGTTGACGAAATTAAGCTATACGGTTTGTTTTCCAGATACTCAGAACCAAACTGAGAATGTTCTTTATACCATAAACACATCTAAAAAAAATGCACTCTAGCACAGATCTTGACATGAATCAGTCAAAGCCTTAATTACCTGGTAAGTGTAATTAAGAAGATGAGATTGGTAGAACAAACACTAATATGCATATTGGATTGTCAGCTTCAGGTCTGAAAGCCACTGAGGTTGTGTTCGTAGGTCAAAATAGGCACAAGTGGATTCTCAGTTTAGCCTTGTTGTGTGAAAGTGATGATTATGAACAGATAAGAGTGTGTACAGAATAATCAGGGCTTTTTGGTGTGACCTGTGGAAACACTGATGACAGAACACCCGGGAGTGATGTAAATGCTTGGGGGTGGGTTAGTGACATTAGCCAGCTGTTGGAGGCTGCTCCGCAGACGGGCTGTGAGTGCAGCTTCCCCTGGTTGCGAGGTCGGGGTCCTGTGGATCACCATCGTTGCCTCCCAACACGGTTTTGGCTTTATCTCACCAGGAGTCCAAGATTTCTGACAGCTCAGAGTTGGCGTTTTTTACCCGTCTGAGGGCCACACCAGCCCCTCTTTGATTGCATTTATTTAGGTTAATGAAAAATGAATTTTCTGAAAGATGAAATGCTTTTCTGTGTTTGAAAATTTCCCTCAGCATTTAAAAACCTGCTGCCAAGCTCATCTGTTATTAATGTTATCTCTAAGAGGTGGTTGGTTTTGCATAGCATGTTAAATACCACTTTGCCCCATGCTGAGCTTAATTGTAGCTGAGTTCACCTTTATAGCAGTCTGATATCAAGTATATTGTAGCTGAGTTCACCTTTATATCAGTCTGATATCAAGTATATTGTAGCTGAGTTCACCTTTATATCAGTCTGATATCAAGTGTATTGTAGCTGAGTTCACCTTTATATCGGTCTGATATCAAGTATATTGTAGCTGAGTTCACCTTTATATCAGTCTGATATCAAGTATATTGTAGCTGAGTTCACCTTTATATCAGTCTGATATCAAGTGTATTGTAGCTGAGTTCACCTTTATATCGGTCTGATATCAAGTGTATTGTAGCTGGGTTCACCTTTATATCAGTCTGATATCAAGTGTATTGTAGCTGGGTTCACCTTTATATCAGTCTGATATCAAGTGTATTGATTTTAACTTAATTTTCTACCAGTATGTGATATCTCAGTGTCTGCGTTTCTTATTAATTTTCACAGTCTATACTATTTAAAAATACAATTTCTGTCATGAAGAACAACAAGAAGGTAATTTTCTACCAGTAAGCTCTGTCCTATATTGCATATTCTTTTGTTTTTTTCCGATGTCGTTAACTGTTTTTTTAAGCAAACACACTGGAGGGAGCGGCAGGCTAGCTTGACATTTTTTCTTTGAACTTCAGATCAAACCCGGCAGCACTTTGTCTGAGACCAGACGTATTTGTGTCTGAACTTCACGTGACACATTCTGGGGGCATATGACATTTTCAAAGTAAAGTAATCACTTCCCTGATATCTGCGTCTGAGACTAGCAGCACAACATCATTAACCTACTGAAGTAATTTCAGTGTTTTTTTTCTGATACGTTACTGGAGCAAATGACTTGTTATAATTGCACAACCTCTCCTTCTTAAAAAAAAAAAAAATCAAAGGACTGAGTGTGAGCTGCAGTATGGCACCCTCAGTAGGTGGAGTTGGGTATTACAGGAGTGAAACGCACTATATTGCTCCAGTATGTTCTCTTGCCATCTGCGTGGCTGTGGGACAGTGGCAAGTAGGACCAAGTGCTGCTTTTTTCCTGCATGTTTGCTGATAATGTTTGTTTTGTTTTTATATTCTAGAGTGTGCACATCATGGAGACTATCCTGGAGCAGAGATGTGGACGTCCTTATTCCTGAATACGTCTGCATGTGGAGATGACGGCGTGTTATCTATGTGCCCTTTGCTGATGCTCAGTGTTTGATGGGGATGTAGGTGTTGTGTTTCTGACTGCTTCGTCCACACTGTGTTCTTCACAGATGTGTACAACTTTAGCACACTGGTGAATGTTTCATAAAACAGATGGGGAAAGCTGAGAACCTTTGTGGACAGATTTAACTATGTTTATGTGGCATGTTTTAGCTGAGAAAAGTACAGTTAAAGTGTGTGTGTGTGTGTGTGTGTGTGTGTGTGTGTGTGTGTGTGTACAGGTTTGTCATATACAGTTAGTTCAGAATTTACTGCCCTTGATAAAGGTAAAGTACAAAATATTCTTAACGATGTCCTGCATTTCAAAAGTGAAGCTTTTTCCACACTTACATAAATGAGTTGATGGAATGAGCCTGTGCTAATATCCTTAGCACTACATTGATGGGCTGCCCCTGCAGTTTAGACCAAACGTCTGCAGACTGAGATGGTTGTACCCAATTGTTGGTTTTCTGATTTTTTGGTGTTATGGATCCTTTCATTGTCAGTGCCATCTTTAGAAAAGTTTCACCGTTCTGTTGTGCACATGAGGGTTTTGGCCAAGGTGGCCTGCTTAGAGTTCGGTGCACTTGATCAAAATTCTCTCCATGCATGGCCACACTGAGAGGAGAACAGAAACGTCATAATTTTCAGTAGGTTTTTTGTGGCAATGTAATTTTAATTTGCCTTTGATTTTTTTTATTTAATAATTTTTTTTATTAATCAAAATTTCCATACAGTTTCTACATTGTAAGTTTCCTATTCCTTTGTGTCAGGGTTTGTTTACATTGATGGTTACCAAAGTGAATCATTGGCAGTTCAGTTCTAGCCTGTTCTAGACATTCATTGGGTAACAATGCATGTCAAACAGAAGGCCAAAGAAATACACGAACACCACAGGATTGTCGATTATGTGCTCTCAGATGAAGCAGGCACCGTGAGCACAGATTGTCCTGTTGTGTGAAGTCTAAGCGTGCTGACTCAAGACTGAGGAGTATATTGTTGGCTTCTTAGCTTCTGTCACTTTTTTAAAAACTTTACTCAAAAAATATTGTGTGTGTGTGTGTGTGTGTGTGTGTGTGTGTGTGTGTGTGTGTGTGTGTGTGTGTGTGTGAGGTGTAGAGGTAGAGAAGCCGTTTGGAGCAGTTGATACCTTCCTTAGCCAACGCTTCACACAAGCCACACCCACAGTTAGTGCATCTTCACTGTCACTTTCCTGTATACATCCATACTTCAGGTACTTTTGGTGAATTTTCTCATTCTTAATTTTTTTTCTGTTTTGAGTTTTTTTTTTTCCCCTGCTTTTTTCCTCATTTTCTTTAGCGCTGACTTTCCCAGTGTCACCGGATGAAAAAGTACCCTTTGCTAAGCTAATTACAGTTGCGTTGTCCTGGAAAACATAAACAGGGTCACCGCTGAGCTGGTGGGAATGAACAACAATCGACAGCGTGTGATGTGATGGTGGTGCTGCTGTTAAAACTGTTCTTTGGGAAAGCTTATCTTCGCATGTTAATCGCACCACTTTCGTGACACAGATTGAGAAGCCCTGTCCAACAGCAGCCCTGATTTATATGCCTCTTGTTGTCTGCATCAGTTTAATTGATCTGAGGACTTTCCAGTTTTCTATGTAAGCGTATGTATAGAACATAAAATCACCGCAACACTGGTTATAACAGAGAGCTTCATTCTTTTGAGGAGTTACTCTATTAATAGCTCTTCTGCAGCACATTTAAATTGATTCTGTTGGTGATAATGAGCTTCAAAAGTGAAATGTAATTTTTCCTGAAAAGACACTTTTAAAATGAACACTGCATCCCACTGTGTTGTAACAATAGATCAGCACTGTACTGGTTTGTTGTCATATGTGTGGAATGTGATTTTTGCACATGAAATCTGTGACTTTTTTTTTTTTTTTTTAAGATCAGAGTATGTTTTCATAAAATAGTTTTTATATGCAGTCTACTATTCTGACTTGCTGGCCTGAACATTCAGCACAATTCAGCCATTCCAATACAATTAAGCTCTTTTAGATAGATTTTTCTTTCTGTTTGCTGCAACTGCAGTAGCACAGTGGTTAAAGAAGTATTCTCAGGAAATTTATGCACAAGTAGCGTGTACAATTAATTTTAGTCCGCAGTGGTGACTGGTCTCCTGTGGTGTTTGTGGCACTGCCTATAGTTAAGGCAGATACTAATGCAGTGCATAACACAGCTGACTTGTTTGGTTCTACATTTACTCTTTAACCCTACAAACATCACTGTGAAGAATTGTGCTGCAGTATCGACGAATCATTGAAAAATACTTGTCTTCAAAATTATTATAACATGCAAGTTTTATTTTCTACTTGTGTTTCCCATAGAGTGGGGAAGGTTTTGTTTTTAAACTCTGCTTGTCTGGTAGATCTTTGCTCTTACATGGTGTTACATGGGTGCATCAGTCATGTTATTCCTTTGAAGTTCAATGTGAATACAGGTGAGAGTTTAGACTCTGAAATTACCTAGACTGGAAGTGATAGGCAATGACAGTACTGTCTAGAACATTCCACAGGGAATTAAATCTGTCTCTCTGTGTCTGTCATAATATTTATGAAACTTCAGTTGGGGGGGGATGAAAGTCGTGTGACAATTTTAATGCTGTTTACAACTCCTGGGGAATCTGCCGTGTAAATTTATGTTTTAAAGGCAATCCCACAGATTAAATCTTCGTGTTTTCCAAAGCATGTCGTATTCACGAATTTGTTCACCACTGGCTGTAATAACACAAGTCTAGTTATTTTAGTGGGAAAAGCAAAACCAAAGTCACGGTAATCAAACGTTTACTGGTGCTAAAGAGTACAACTGTTGTCTGCATGTTAATTTTATGTCATGCTGTAGATAAGTACGTATGATTTTGGTTTACACCTTGTTACATGGCGGGTAATGTATTATGTTCATCTGAAATTGGTTTAGGACCTTGTGAATATAAATATCAGGTCAACAGCCTCTTGTCGCTTCCATTTTATTTTGTAAAACAACTCATGTTTTTACAGCTTTGCCATATTTACCATGTAAAGAATTTAAGTTGTTAATTATGTTTTTACAGATTCAATAAATTGATTACAAATTGTGTCATATATGTGTTAGTAGAAGCATGGAATTTTTCTGCAAATGTATTTTGTTTCATATACATTAAAATATTGAATACGTACATTGCTTTCTAGCAAATAGAGTAGAACAGACTTTATTATTATTGTACAGATATACACAACAAAATTATTAATGCTGCTCATGCAGATTTAACACGCAGCAACAATATATAATACAATATATATTAAATGTGAAGTGATATTAGAAAAAAATACACAAATATTGCACTTAAAATGATGGTACTGAAATACAGAGTTATTTCCATAAACAAGAGGTTCAGATGAGATTTTTGTCCAGCTGCTAATAACATGAAGACAGTTGGGGTCATTAAAAATAGTGAAATGATGCCAAAAATTAATATCACGTGGTTTGACCATTTGAGGTATGTGATTTTTGGATTTGTTTTCTCTTTTTTTTTGGATTTGCTTTCTCTTTTTTTCCCTTCTGGTCTCAATTTCTCAACAGCTGATATTTGTAGTGGAAAGGTAAAACACTTAAAAATGTATTTTTGTGTTTAAACTATATAAAAAAATGTTACATTGAGTAATGTATTAAATTAAAAGGTTCATTTATAGGTTCATTACATCGCTGAAGTGTTTATTCAAATACAGTATTAAAACGTCCAGTTTACAGGTTGGTCGTGTAATGTTTTCTGCTTTGGTAGACGTTATATTGAATTTAAAACCATTATCACACGAAGTGCTACACACAACAGCAAATACCCCATCAGAGTTCTGAAGGCTGGTACTGATGCAATGGAAATACTTTAATGCATTTTATAAGAGCAGAGAATGGCTGCACCACTGTTAAGTGTGTAGAGCCCTTGTAGCTATCTCAATGGGAAATTAGTAAGCTGCAGCCTAAAAGTAGGCCTCTTCTGTGTCCCGTGGGCTCTGTCAGCCCACGCTGTCCTCACTTTTGTTGTCACTCTTCCAGAGGATGAGCACGGTTTTTGGAATTGATCTATGTGGCTAAAATATGGATTACAGCTCCAGGCCCTGTCACTGACCTCCTCAACACCAGAGCTTATAAGAGGGTGAGTACAACGAGTTTATCCATCTTTTCCCAGGGCTATCAAAACTTCCAAAAGGCCATGGTTTTTTTATTTCCAAGGGAAACATTGGAAACTGCTTGGGTCGGTAGAAGGAAATGTGTAAAGTGGGCATGGTTATATTCTGCAGCTGATGTACAGTACATTTATTAAATGAGTGGCTTAGTAAGAACAAATGAGCACTTCTGGTTATTGTAATGTTTCTGACTCAACGATTCGAGCACCGTATTGGGGTTTTCGAGTGCTGCGCTTGTAAATTCAGCAGGGTCTCTCTGGAGAATTCCTGGACAGCAGTCTGCTGAGCATTAGTAGCACACTCTATGCCAGGTTTGTACGGTGCAGAAGACAGGCGTCGCATCAGAACACAGCTAGGTGAGATTTAAAAAGCCATCCATGAGGGACGAGAGTCACGTCTACTTTGACCATGACGTTTAAGGATAATGTTGGCTAAAGTCTGTATTTAAGTGTGTGTCCAACCCGTGATGTACACCAGTAATGAAACAGATTTCGTCAGGCACTAAGGCAGATGTACTAATCACCTTGCTTCCAAGCTTTGCCTCCTTCTCATCTGTCCCAAGATATTAATAAATGGATTGTGGCCTAGAGCCAGATCAAAGCTGTGCTTTCGTTCAGCTTTTAATGAGGGCTACCATGGTCTAATTATTTGTTGCTCTAATTGTGAAGAGACTTGTATGGCTGGATCATCAACCCTTTAAATGAAATATCAGACATTTTCCTTTTTATTCCCAAAGTTACTGTGACTAAGGTAATTCATCTTTCTGACTCGGTGATCTTTAACTGCATTTTCAACTTCACGAACCTTCAGAATCAATTTTGTTCTGATTTACACACTTGCATATCTGTTACAGAGTGCCTTCCTGAATACTGTTTCCAGGACAATTGCAGTGCTTAATATATTTATTACCTTTACACGCTGAAAAACATGCACTTATTGCTCTGATACTTGACTTAATTATGCATGCTGTAAATTTTCCACTAACGGGTCTGTCAATGTACGTGCTTTGACAGTTCGAAAGGCACAGAAAACACGTGCATTTTTGCATTTTTGTCTGTAGTCTGTCATGCATTACTTTGTCATTCCAAAAATTAACACAGTAGGAGAAAATACGATGTTACTAGCTGATGCTAATTTGCAATGTCTGCTGGGAGAGGGTCAAAAGCATTTATATTAATAATACTGTCAAACAGTTGCTGCCAATGTTGTAACCCCAGATGCCAAACTGCCAAAATGAATGGTTTTCCTTTTATTGCATTTTATTACTGAATCTTTATAAAGTGGTCTTCTCCCATTCCATTGTAGATGTCACTGTTCATTTGTGCATGCATCAAAAGCATTAAAGAAACCGTCATCTTAAAGCACTCTTGAACGCAGTAGCCCCGTCTCTTTCTTGTGGATTGTTTCAGTGCTACCTTCAGAGACAGGGCAGCGCTAACATCCTCGAACTCTGGAACGCACCATAACAACCGTTCAGAAATTGGTGAAATGTGTCCGTTTGAAACATGGTGAGCAGCTGAATGTTTGTGCTAATACCCTAGGGTGGAAAAAGTGGAGATTCTAAGGCTGAGGCCTTAAGAGCTCAGTGCTGTTTGATCCTGGAACATTAAAGAACCTCACCAAACCCCAGTGTGACCATTTAGCTGAGAGAAAAGGGAAGGTGCTGTTATACACACTTCTGTGATGATGATGATGTCATTCCTCTCATTCAGGTTGGGATTATAATTTTAATTTCACATCCCTGTTTCTTTTAAACCTTTGTGTGTAGTGCATGGACACTATCAGTGATGCATCAGCGACTAAACTCAGATACATTCAAACTGATCTGCCAGTCAGTCCACAAATCCTTCTTGTGGTCTACAAGGGATATACATTTCCTTGACCTCTTCTGGTGGATGTTTCAGCGTTCATTACAATATGTTCTTCGTAAAACTGCGTCTGTCAGTATCAGAAGGGGTTAAGGATTGATTCACAGGGACTTGGTGTTATAAGGCAGCCTCTGTTCTTTATGATATTGTGCAATTTGTATAAGGATGTCTTCTGTAACATACCTCATATTATTAACTTATCATTATTAAATGACAATGGGATTTTAATGGTTGTGCCAGATGGTTTAATTCTTGAACCATGCCAAACAAACAGTAATCACATTTACACTGCCATCTTCATTCTTCTAAGTACTAAACCCCAGATAATAGGAGTTTGAAAATATTTGAATATTGTCCTCCTTTTTGTTGAAGAGAGGGTAGTGAACAATAAACCTAACATCACTACAACCAAAATTACCTTTACACATCTCTATTGCATTGTGCTGTGTGTTATTTACAGTAATACAGGTGTTTTTCTCATAAATACCAGTACAGCACTTTGGACAACCCTGTTGTATTATATGTGCTATATAAATGAATTGACATTGACATTGTAAAATTGATTAATTTGCAGACATTAATATTGTTATGAATCAGTTTGGTAATTCGGAAAATATTCAAATTTCATTTGATACAACATCAGAGCATTGTTTTTAAAGTTGTCAAGTGTCAGCGAAAAGCACAAAAGTGTTCCATAATAAACTCAGTGTAACTCAATGAGTAGTGATTTTTTATGTCATACCTCTTGCATATTATGTTCAGGTTAGAAAAAAGGTGTGTGTCTGTGAGCTGAAAAAATGTTTGTTTAAACGTACATTGGTTTCACAAAATTACATTTCCTTTACTTGATTTATATTCAGTAAATTTATTAATTTAAAGGAAACATAATTTTATTATGTGGACCTGATACATACATATTTTTTTGTGTTAATCCAGCAGAACGTCTGTGTGTGTGTGTGTGTGTGTGTGTGTGTGTGTGTGTGTGTGTGTGTGTGTTTATACCTATGTGAATTTCATTCAGGTCATTTGATTTTCTCAAAGTTTAAAGGCTTGTCTTTCAGATTATTTGATAACACTGTTTTTCACCTGTACATGTGTATGAGAGTGTGGTGGCTTCCAGTAGCTGTACCTTGTTTTACATCCTGATAAGGCTCCTTTCCAAACCATAATTTTTACAGACTAATGAATTTAACTATGGAGTAGAGGTTTGGGAAACAAAAAATTTATTTTCATTATCTGGGAAATTCTAGGTATAAATCTGCTATATGAGCTAGTAACTTGAAGAAGGAGAGAGAGCATTTGTGTCATGTGAAAAACATCAAAAGCAGAGGATGAGATCAAATCAGTTATATAAGGAGATGAAACAAATTGGCAGTGAATAAGCCTGGCACCTGGAGTAACAAATGAATCGGTCTGTTTTTTCACCTTGCTGTCAGCAGACAATAAAATCCCTCTGAAATAGTAAATGAAGATGTAAATGAAGCAATCATTTTTTTATTCTACAATGAAGCAAGTGTTTTTTTTTTTAAACATTTAATTCATGCCTCTATGTCTTAGTTATACAATCTGATTTAGATACACATGAACCAGCATTGTCATCAATGTGAAAAGCACAACTGACTACGGTACACATTCCGTTTTGTGGCTACTGTATATATTTTAATTGCCCTTGGTTACATGCGAAGTTCAGTTTGTTTTTGCATTAATTATTTTATTCGGGAGATCAAGTAGGAGTCTACTTCTTCTACAGAACCATTTTTGTATTGTATGGTTTAACATCAGGGTAGAATAAGGGACCAAACCGGGTAGGCACTAGTTTTTATGAAAAATATTTTATTCACTAAAAAAAACAAGAAAACTAAACAGGTGGACATAAACCACAGAAAATGGTTAAATTATGAATTGAGCCAGCAGAACACAAAGCTAAAATTCCTCTTCACAATGACACAATGGGGAATAGTATATACACAGCAGTAGACCCATGAACTAAACACACAAAAGGAAAACTAAAAAAAAAAGAAACAAATTATTACAATAGACTCAGCAGGACCAACCCATTTAACTATCTGTACAACAAATCCATAACTAAATCAAAATAACCTAAATCCAGCAATAAATCCAGACTGTCACGTCCTGCCTGCCATACCTCGTGTGTCCACCAGATGTCGCCATTCCCGCCATGTTTCCTTGCGTAATTAGTTCTCGTTATGTGTTGCCAGCCCTGTGTATTTACCTAGTTAATTCCTGCGTGTGTTTGAGCCTGTTGTGTCTTATATATATTGCCCTTTGTATTCCAGTCCCTTTGCCAGTTGTTGAATGTTTGTAGCTCATGGTTGTATGTGTTTTGGCCTTGTTATTCATAGTAGCTGTATTTTATGTGCAACTCTTGTTTATTGTATTAAAAGCACATTAAATTCAACCTTTGCCTCTTCGCCTCCTT